>JAGFPH010006860.1:0-22294 GCA_018207615.1 Philaenus spumarius
TTTTTTTTTTTTTTTTTTTTTTTTTTTTTTTTTTTTTGCTTTCCATGCCACTTTGGGCCTTTCGGCTAACGAGCATGTTTTTTTGGGTTTTTAATATTTTATGGTCCCCCGCGGAAGAAGAAGAAATGACCGACGAAATCAAAAACGCAAAGCGTCTCATTTTAAATGCGTATCGCGAGTTCGTATATTTTACCTCATCTAAAAAATGTTCGGTGAGCCTAAAGAGGTTTTCACTAAAATGTGTTCAGCTTTGACGGCTCTTTATTTATCCTCCTCCCGATCTAGTTCTAGACTAAGGAAATTCACTCTTCTACAAGTGTAAAATAACGTTTCTACAAAACCATTTAAAAAATAATAAAAATAAAGAAAGTACTTTTTGAAACAAAGTGGAAATAAGTTTTTGAGTAAAATTTTTAGAAATATCTTAAAAACTACGTTTACAACATTTCTTAAAACCATTAAACCATTAAAAACCATTCATACTAAACTTGTTTATGTTTGTGTACCATTTAACCCCCCCCCCCCCCAACGTACGTAGAAAGACTATTGAGATACACAGACGGACTAGTGAACCTACAAAGTTTTCATTTTCATTCATCAGTTTGTTAATAAATAGTACATTTTACCCGCAGCAGAGCCTTAACGCTTATTCTTTGCTCAAAATGTTAAAATCCAACGTCCTCTTCGCTGAAGATTTAGTCCTATGATTATTTGAAAAACTATGTAAAACTTGCATAATAATATAATAATAGAACGCCTTCAATGCAGTGCTTATGCAAAATACACACAAAAGTCTAGCACAAATAGCATCCATCCTATTAGAAGGCGTTCGGGATTCTATTATTTTACAGTTATCATTGCATTAAACACTTAATACTATACTGATAAAACATCTGCATTATATATTATCTGAATCTTTCCAAAATTACGATTTCAACTAATTATTTGGGAAATTCGTTCACTCACGAACCCTCCGAATACTCGCGCGCTGCTTCGTTTCGCTCGCAACGGAAACTTGCGCTCGGCCTATGTTTGTTGTCGACCTGGGATCAGAATCTGCACCACGTGGATTCGAACCGGGTACTTTGATAGTATTTTACATTTTGATAAATTTTGGGGGAAACAGACAAGCTGTAAGGTTGTGTAAAAACCAAAATGTGCAGAATAATCTCCTATATATATATTTTTTTTAATAAAGACTAAAAGTTTCAGTATATTACAAACAATCTCAAAAAATGTTTACTTTGGTCACTCGTCCGAGCCACTTAGAAGACCAACATGTGTATCGCGTTTGAACCAAATCGGATGTAAAATGCAAACACATACATACATATACGTAACAAAATTGTAATACCACTCCAAACGTGTTGTGGGGACCATGATCGGTGCTCATTTTGACCACACCTGGCCTTAAGTTTCACAATAAGATTCACTACAAAAGCTAAAAAAAAACTGGCGATTGTTTAAAGAAGACGTTGGTTTTGTAATCAAATTAGTTAAGAGAAGTAGACCTTCAGTTTATCATCAAAACTAATGGGTAAACTTTAGCTGTTTTGTGAGGATTTAACCTGCAATTGAAATGTTACGGGTAACAGAACTGTATACATTTATTTACTGTTACATTACAATTTATAATATAGCTATAGCTATACAAATAATTCGACCACGCAGCTGGACCGCTGACGTGAGTTGAGCAAATTTCAAAAATTAAGGTTATATGCCTATGTTTTAGGGTTTCAACCAACAATTTGGGAAATAGGTCTACTCAAGAAGGCGTTGAACAGCTGTCTGTGTGTACGCAATATATTAGTAGAATTTGTTTGCGCCTAGCGGCCTCGCGAGTTTGCACCACTTGGCTTCGAACCGGGTATTTTAATGGTATTTTACGTTTTGATCAATTTCGGGGGAACCAAGCGAGCTATAAGGTCGCGTAAAAAACAAAATGTGCAGAATAGCATCCTACATTTATATTTTTAGAAAAAAAATTCAAAAAATAGTTGCTTCCTGTCAAAAAACGTACTTCCGGTTGCTGGATTTTTTGCTGGAGCGACATAGACAACCAACATGTGTACCAAATTTGGACCAAATCGAACTTAAAATGCGACCGCTAGAGTGCGAACACATATATACATATACATAATATATGATTTTTAATGACACCCCAAAATGTGTTCTGGGGACCATGATCGGTGCTCATTTGCTACTCCCGACCTTGGGTCTCACCATAAGGGCCACTGCAATAGCTCGTTTTTCCTATGGAAATTCGCTAACCAGTAACATTGTGCAGAGGAAAGTTATTGAACATTTTTTGGCCCATATATTCACTTGTTCTTTTATATAATAAATTAAGGCGATGTTTAGAACATATATTAGGGAAGTTTATTTTGTTCCTAGTCCCATATTGATGAACATTTTGTTCATTAAACAAATCTTCATGGTTGGCTTTAATAAATAATAGGCATTTCAAAATATGCAAAGATATAAGTGTCAACAGTTTCATATCCCTAAAAATTGTTTTACATGAATTAGTTTTATTCAAACCACACATGCAACGGATATACTTTTTCTGAATTTTAAAAATTGAAATTAATCCTGTTCCACCTCCCCAAAGCAAAATTCCATATTGCATGACAGAGCAAAAACTGGCATGATAAATCATTAATCTGGTTTTAAAATCAATTAATTGTATTTCTCAATACCATTTGGAACATTTGAAAACACTGAGCATTCAACTTTTTTGAAAGTATCAAAAAAAGGCTTCCAGTTAAAGTTTTTGTCAATATACAGTCCCAAGAATTTTGCCATATCTACGGAATTATGTTCTACACCCTCAAAACTGACCTTCATTTCTATTAGCTAGTCATTTCTATGAACCAGAAAGTTCATTCATAGTCCTTCCAGTCAAGTCAGCTAGGTCCTTCAAATTTGTTGCTTTAATAGTTGTTTGTAGTTGTTTAATTTTGTTGTTTGTAGTTGTATTGTTAGCAAATAAAATAATACCAGGACTTATATTGGACGCTACATCATTTATATAATATAAATTGAAAATAAAAATGGTCCCAAAATTGATTCTTGTGAACATAGGCGTAACCAGGGGGGTTTTGGGGGTTATAAACCCCCCCATTGAAAAAATATTTTGGACTTTGTTTATATTAAAATACCTAACTTGTTTTCAACACTTATGCAAATGTTTAGCTACAATACATTATCAATATATTGCTGTCATTATCTTTGGTTGAATTGCGCACTGACACTTTATTTTATATAGATGCAGTGTAGTGTATCAAAGTATAGTGTTCTAAAGGCAGCACACGGCGTTTTCCGCCACAGATTATTTGCCGTCGCTGTCATATTAACAGTGGTACGAAAGAGAGTATTAGAGCATACACATTCGTTGGAAAAATAAACGATCGGTTTATTTGCCGCTGACGGTATCTTGTGCAGCCGCTCGCTGCCACTACAATCGATGGATTTTCCATCGTCTCCGCCGAAGCAGTGGCGAATGTGACCAAATGCACGACAATTTTCCTTATTTTAGTATTTTTTTCATAGAATACTATACTTCAGCCGCGTGTGCAGTTCGTCAAATGACGAAACCGAGTTTCTTAAATAATTGAAAAATGTGTCTTCTAGTTCCTCAAATCAAGAAACACAGTGTAAAATGCTCCAAAATCTTTTCTTCTTTTATTTATTGATTGGATAAACCCAAACAAGTATATTTTTTTGCTTCCTTTTCAATCGGCGACGGAATAACAATAAAGCGAGGGTTGCTCTCTGTTCATATCAATAAAACATTAAAAGAAATAATATATTACATAACACACTTCGTGATTGATGAACTATATCAAAGCCCACTAAAGAATACCGTTGAGGGACGGGCTTGTGTACACCGAGACCTTGAACACTCCAATCGTCGTAGTGCGACGTTGTCACGTTCTTCCCACGCTTCTAACTGACTGCGGCTGACTCAGCGCATTTATAATCCTTTAAACTGTGCGATCAAGTCTCGAGCGGTAAATACCAGGAGTGTTCGAGGCTAGTAGATATGACATCGCTGCGCGCCCATCCTATATTGGCCGCCTCGAAACGGTATTCTTTAGTGGGCTTTGATATAGACACTTCAGTTTAATGAATCCCAATAAGAATTTTAGACGACGCGGCGTCGGAAATTTTACCGCGTGCAAACTTTAAATTTTATGACAATCCGCAGCCGACAAAAAAACTCCGTGTGTGTTCCGGTCCTATAGGGTTAGAGCAGAGATAAAAGAAACTATTAGTTTCTTTATAAAAGAAACTATTAGTAGTTTATTTTATCTGTGGTTAGAGGCAGCGCTCGGAAAGATTTGACGGGGGATGAGTCATGGTTGCTATTCTAAATTATTCTAAAATGGGCCTAATAAATCACAATTATTATAAGAAGTCGAAAAGTATACATACCTGTATCATTTTAAAGTACTTTTGGGAAGCCTAAAACGTGTTATTTTGCATCTTAATTTTTAAAAATTGTCCATGCACCCCCCCCCCCCTGGTTGTTGTAACCCCCTCCATACGGTCGTCCTGGTTACGCCTATGCTTGTGAACGCCACATTTTATGTCTTTTCATAAAGTAGTTAAACAGCAAAAGAATGTTTACGGGCACTGTATATATTTGTATAGAAAGTATTTCTACGCATACGAGCACCCCTGAATTATCTGTGCGTATTACGGACTCACTCTGTATAGATTCTAAGGCTTGTATTCATATTTAAGTAGCCTTAAGGAAAGGAAAATTTTAATGGGCCTTAAAGTATAATTTTTAATTGCAAAATTAAACTTACAGTATCGATTATAAAATATCCCTATAAAGGTACCTAAAGTCTGCTGTAATTTTATTTGCAATGCAGAGTCTCTCCTTTTCAGTACCTTTTAATTCTTACCAACATACCTTCTAGAATTTTTGTGAGTTCGAAAGTGATTCTAATAACGGATGCAATTGATGAATATGAAGATTTTTAAAATGTATTGAGTTTGCATGTGTTTACGGACGGATCCCTAAACGAAAGTTATATGAAGGGTTTGTGGGAATTATACATCTAACAAATATTTTAACCGGCAATTTGAAAAGAGATTTTCAAAAGATGTATCAACAAATGTGACTGGTCCATTAGTAGGCTTCTATATAGAGGTTCTAAATTATTATATAATAAAAGAGGATTATCCATATCCTACACGCATACAATATTTGTATAGGCCGTACCACCCTAACTTGAGGCAGAACAAACGGACCTGCAGGGTTTATTAGCCACCCGTCCGCAACCGACCCTTTTACAATACTATTAGCGACGCTTCTGTGAACGTCCTAGTTCAATCTATATAATACAAGTGAATTGTTCCTTTGTAAGCGCATCCTTGAGAACGGCTGGACCAATTTGGCTATATTTTGTTTTAAAATGTTCCTAATAGTTCGAACTAGGTTTTTATATACAGAAAGTTTAATTTCAAATTTGGAAAAAATTTAACAGCCTCTTTTGTATGGACTCAAGGCCATAGCGCAAAAAAAAACAGCTGTTCGTATAAAAAGCTTAGCAACAAGTCATGTTTGTTTACATTCGTTATCATAGCAACTTTAACTTATCAGTTTATTATTCTTCAAACCCAACAGTTTTTTTAAGTTGATTGACCAACTTAAAGTAAACAAAAATCAACTAATGCTTACGATATTTTAATTTAATTCAAACATCGGTGGTGACATTTTATATATAAAACAGCTGATTTGAATCAAAAACTGAACATATTTTTAGGTTAGGCCTACAACGAACCAAAACACGTTTATTTGCAACCAATTAGGCTAATTTAAAATCAGGTTTTTTACAATCCTTCACAACTATCAGTTTTTTTAAAGATTTGATAAAAGCAAACAAAAGGTTTACTGTATATAGGCCTAAAGATTAACAAAATCTAAATCTAAATTTGTGTAGTAGGCTATATTCTTAAGTGGCATAAAAACTATTTTGCAATTCGATTACTTAAGTCAATGTAATGAAATGGAATATTGTCCGCGAGAGGAAAGAAGTCTCCTGAGCTAGGACGGTATGCAGCAGTGTTTGTATGTTACCGCACGGCATTTGCAGGCGCTACGCGTTGTCCAAACATATCGCGCCGCATAGTTTTGTTTCTGCTAACGTGGAATCCCTGTAGAACAGCCGTTCTGTTCGTGACATATAGAAAATTTAAAAAACATTATGTACTGAAATATAATACCTACAATTAATTTACATAAGATACAGGCAGTCCTTGTTATACGTGGTCCCGCTTTATACGATTTCGCTTTTACGCGGTAAAAACAGTCCATGAAAGGTTTAGTATTTAAACTGAGTTGTTTACAGTTGATAATTTTATAAGTTATTGGTGTGTGTTTGTCATCTCACTCTCCCCTCAAGGTCAGTGCTCCCCTCTCCCCCTACTTGCTCTTTTATTGTCTGGGTTGTCTATTTTTAGAACTAACGTTCGCTATCAGTAGCGAAAATATTGGTCATGATCGATAATCTAAAACGTAGTTAAAACTTACTTTATTTCAAAATATTTTACTGCAATTTTAATTAATTCTTTTAAATTAATTTGTCTTGCTGTACACTAAATTGATGTCTCGAACTAAATCACAGTAAGCCATTGACCTTCATTTGCACAAGTTCACTTGTATTCACGCAGAGGTGTATTGTAGGGAAATCCCACCTTGTATGTTTTGTTGTATTTGTGAGTGTTTTGACGATGTGGTATTTATACAATGTTATTAAATTCGTACAATAATTATTACAGTACAAACACTGCAATAATTTACGAATTTTACATGTACTTATTGCTATTTAATACAGTAGTTTTTCTTTTTTTTTAGCGACCTCTAATAATTAAAACCGCGAATACCAAGCCCGCGAATGTCGAGGGATTTACTGTATATCAGTTTTTTAGTAGGCCTATCAAAAAGCTTTTGCTAGTTTTGTATATAAATGTAAAATGGTTTACAATTTAATATTGTAAAGTAATTTAAGAACTTGTAAACAATATGTACGTAAGTGTAAATATAATCTTACTTGTAAATACAATAACGGGTTTTCTTACTGCCTAACTGTACAAACTTTTACAGTAATAGCTTTCTTTCTTAATAACAAACTTTTTTATAGTAATCCTATACTGTAGTACAAGTTAGTTTTTAAAACTGGAAGGCTTATCAAACCTTAATGGTTTTCTCAACACTATTAACACAATTAAATAGCTACAATAAAGTAAAATCTCAATTGGCTATTTTACATATTTTGACACAGTGAATGTGACCGCAGAATGCCGTGTGCAACGTGAGCTTACCGCCGACTCAGATAAGCGCCTGCAATTTTTGAATAGGCCAAAACTCAGGGGACTTCTTTCCTCTCGCGGACAATAATTATTACCCTTTAAATTAAATCAAGCAATAGCGAAGCATAGCTATGCCCACTAGTATTAAAATAAAACTAATTATAATGTGTTGCGCTGATTCACGAGGTCATTTCAATCGGACATCTTTTACGGTTTTAATAAAATTATAAACTTTACAAAATACAAAATGTGTCGGTATAATGCTCAGTGGCATATTTTCCCTCTATACAAATTTGTAACTGTAAAAGAATAAAAAGTATAAGTTCAATGTTTTAACATAAACATTCAAATTCTATAACATTACGTATCTACTCCAAGTGAAATGTTTAGGGAAGCAACTAGTCATATCGACATATCTATAATTAGTAATGCCGCAGGCTACTGAACAAGACTGATAAAACAATTTAATAAATTGAGTTTATTTTGCGTGGGAATAGCGGTTAGAATTAATGCTGGGATAATGTACATTTTAATGTATTGGTTATAGTTAATAGTGTTATACGATGAATATGAACATAATTCTATCACGCAGCTGAATCGCTGATGTGGGTTGATGAATTTACAAAATTAAGTTTATTAACCAACTAAAGTGGGCTTTGCGAGTTTGCGCTTCGACCTTGCGCTCTTGGATTATGGATTGCTTCGCTTCGCTCGTAGAGGCCAACCTCGTTTTGTTTGGTAATTTTATGGTATTTTCCGTTTTGATTGATTTTGTCGGAACCAGATGGGCTGTAAGGTGCAAAATACAAAAATGTGCAGAATAATCTCCTATATTAATTTTGTATATAAAACCACAGAAACGTTTCATTTTGGTACAAAAATCTAAAAAAAATGACTGTCGGTTAAAAAACGCGCTTCCAATAGTTGGATTTGATTGACTAACGATCTCGTACGAGTGACTTAAGGCTCGGTTCCCTATTCAAAACGGCGAAGTTGGGTACCAATTTCAATGTTAAATAACCAAAACATACCTTCACTATTAAGCATATTTTTGTGTTGTCACTATTAAGCATATTTTTGTGTTGTTTTTGTCATAAAACGAAAGCTGTATTTTTTTTTTCTTAAAGTAAAATAGATTGTGGGTGTTGATTGCTAAGGTTTTTTGCAATATCACTTTTTGCAACTGAGTAAAAAATTAATAAAGTTTACTATTTTTTACTATTCATATCATACGTTTATGAAAACAATAAAACGGTTTTTGAAAATGTATTCAGCAATCAACATCCGCATATGACAGTACTTCAAAATGAAACCTAATTTTTTAATTTATTCCACGAATTAACGGGGAAAAATGTCTTGTTCTGTAGCATTGCTCTTATGGGAATCAGATTCAATATGGCGGACAGGATAGCGTCCCCTTAAAACCCCAACTTGTGTACCTCCGCTCTTACGTCTCACCATAAGAGCCACTGCAATAGCTCATCTTTCCTATGAACATTCATTAATAATGAGATCTATCAGTAAGCACATAACCTCAAATAATATACAGTACTTTACAAATATTCGGTGTTGTGGCAATCACAGTAAATTTAAAAACTAGTTGAACTAATTGCAATAAATAAGGGATATTTTATTTGCAATAACTAAAAGTTAATAATGAACCGTGCATAAACTAGGCTTGTGTCAATTTTCTGAATACCAGGTGTCTTAAAAGTCCCACTCCCCCCCTTTAACTTTTGTGTTTGTTAAAACAAACAAATATCCTTTGTTTGTCTATATAAAACTAGGAAAATTACATAAAGAAAATAAAAATGGACCACCCAAAACAAAATGGCGGCCCTAAACGTGTTGAAATAAATCGACATAAAGTTACTAATATCTCGAAAAGGAAGAGTTTTTCGAAAATATTTCAAGAGAAAACAATGTTTATTTCAAAGTGCTTGACCTGAAAAATTGCTTTCAAATCGATTTCGTAAATTTTATTTTTTACAAAATCTTTTAAGATGTAGGAGTCGACTTAAAATTTACGAAATCAATTTGAAAGCAATTTTTTAGGTCAAGCACTTTGAAATAAAAATGTTGTGTCTCTTGACATTTTTTTAAAAACTCTTCCTTTTCGAGATACTAGCAACATTATGTCGATTTATTTCAACACGTTTAGGGCCGCCATTTTGTTTTGGGTTGTACGATTTTTTTTCTTTATGTCATTTTTCTAGTCTTAAATAAACCTTTAAAATGAGGTATCACATGACCATACTTGCCATTTTAAAATTTTGATTTGCCCCCAAAATCCCCCATTTTTAGGGGACACTCAAAATTTCCGATTGCTTCAAAAGATACTTTGGGCTAAGTTAGTATAGTTCCCCAAAGGATATTTGTTTGTTTTAACAAACACAAAAGTTAAAGGGGATGAGTGGGACTTTTAAGACACCTGGTATAGGCCTCTACCAATTTTAGTCTTGTTATGCCTAAAGCATGCGGATCATTACAGTTTGAATAAATTCGCCAGTTTAAGCTGATTTTTGAGTTGCTAAGTTGTGCCAACTGTTGGAATTAAGTGCCAACAATATTGAAGTAAGAAACCATGAATGTAATGAACGATTTCTGTTTAAGTTCGTAAATAAACTAAATAAACGCAATTAAAATTCTTTATCGAGTTTGATTACAAAATGATAGGGTTTTATTAGCGAATTTCCATAGGAAAAGTGAGCTATTGCAGTGGCCCTTATGGTGAGACCCAAGGTCGGGAGTAGCAAATGAGCACCGATCATGGTCCCCAGAACACGTTTTGGGGTGTCATTAAGATTCATATATTTGTATATATGTGTTCGCACTCTAGCGGCCGTATTTTAAGTCCGATCTGGTCCAAAATTTAGTACACGTCTTGGTTGTCTATATCGCTCGGACGAGTTCGTTATCCAACAACCGGAAGTACGTTTTTTGACCGGAAGTAACAATTTTTTAAGATTTTTACTACGAGAATGAATTTTTTTAGACTTTTTTTCTAAAAATATAAATGTAGGATGTTATTCTGCACATTTTGTTTTTTTTACGCGACCTTATAGCTCGCTTGGTTCCCCCAAAATCAGCCAAAACGTAAAATACCATAAAAGTACCCAGTTCGAAGCAAGTGGTGCAAACTCGCAAGGCCACTAGGTTCAAAAAAATTCTACCAATACATTGCGTACACACAGACAGCTGTTAAACGCCTTCGTGAGTAGACCTATTTAGCAAATTGTTGGTTGAAACCCTAAAACATAGGCATATAAACGTAATTTTGGAAATTTGCTCAACTCACGTCAGCGGTCCAGCTGCGTGGTCGAATTATTTAGTTATTGAGGTATTATTTCTAGAGATTTTTATTTTGTAAAATTGGTAAAGTACAGGTGTCTAGGTCTGCTTATTATAGCCTCAGTAAAGGCCACCTCATTGGGCCTTACATGAGGGAGCTACCTAAAGTAACGACTACGATACTGAGAGCAGACTTTTGGTTCTCTTACCTCCTTCTTTGGTCCGATGACGGAACTCCCCGAGACCGCCACAACGCAGAGCGCAAGCGCGAACATCGTCCGGACTCTGAAAGCCATTGTTACCAACTTCTGCACCAACAAACAACTCTCAATCTTATATAACGATTCCAAAAACAATAAAAATTAATTAATCGCGAATCAAAAGAGTTGATGGCTCGTAAAATTAGTGAAATTGATCGATTTAAAGTAATTTATTTATTACTAAATTGTGCATTTAAACAATTATTTCTAAATTTTGTCAATCCAAGCGTTATTTGATGGGAAATATTAATATAAATGGGTTATGCGTTTATTGCTAGCCCACAGCCTATTAAATAATTTGATTACGCTGCTGAACGTGAGTTGGGGGAATTTCCAAAATTAGGTTTATGTGATTTAGGGTTTCAACTTTCAACCAACTATTTGGGAAATCGGTCTACTCACGAAGGCGTTGAATAGCTGCCCCGTGTACTAAACATATTAGTAGAATTTGTTTGCACCTCAGCCTCCAGCCCCGGGTTCCAGCTTCGCTCGCAGCTTGCTTTGCACCCCGACCTTGCGGCCTCAGATTATGGACAGCTTCGCTAAGCTTGCAGCGGAAAAACCCGTTTCACAAGTTTGCTTCCCGTCAGCCTCGGATCAGAAGAAGCTAAATTTGAACAGGTTACTTTTATGGTATTTTTAGATTATGATCGATTTTGGGGGAACCAGGTTTTAAGGTCATGTAAAAAAAACTTAGTTTGCAAAATAATCTACTATATTTTTTTTAGAAAAACCCTAAAAAGTTTCATTCCAGTACAAATGATAAAAAAATAACTTGCGGTCAAAAAGCGTGCTTCCGGTTGTTGGATTTTTTTGCTAACGAACTCTTCCGAGCGACTTAGGAAACCAAAGTGTATACAGTACGATTTTTTTAACCGTGCCCTCGGCCACGATTGTACTAACTTGAATGATAACGTTAGAAATCGCTGTCTACTTTAGTTTTCTCCACGAAAACTGAGCCGAGCGGCGTGAAACAGCGAAAACAGAGCTACAATAACACTGTCATTTAATATACTTAACAGCGATGTAAAATTATGAAACTTTCACGGATACGCAGATAAGAACCATACGATTCGTATGATGTAAAAGAAAATTAATTACAAAACCTATTTCATATTTTAAAAATCAATATTACAGCAATAATGACATGGAATTTTCACACCGCTGGAAAGTTGTTTTATTTGTTGGTCAGAGACAAAGTGTTCGCGAGAAATTTTCAGATAAAGGTCCAAATTAAATATTTTATTTGTAACATTTTTTCGTTTTATTTACGGTTTGCTCGGTACAGCGGTATAATGTGTGCGTTTCAATTAAAACTACACCTGGCCGGGCCGTGCCGCCAGGCCGTGTTTCCGTTGACCGAGTTCGTCCTCATTTTATAAACGTTATAAAATATTGTATATTATACATATCATATTATCAAGAGACAAGTAGTATATGACTCATTCAAGTAGTTTTTATTTCAATAATTTTATTCGAATAATTATTCAATCATTTTTGTTTATTCGAAGTTTGTGGAACTGCCTTTACAATCGCTCCCCGCTACACCACTAGCCCACCACGCACTAGCCGAGCCGAGGGCACCGTTAAAAAATCGTACTGAACAAAATGTTGACCAAATATGGCCGCTATAGTTCGAACTCATATATAAACAGGGTGTAAAATAAGTCGTGACACACTTCGATATAGTTTAAATGGATTGCTACATCCAACGTAAAACTTCCTACCATACCTATTATAACATTTTTTTCTGGTGTAAGGGGAAGGGGAGGGGTGAAAATGTTGCCCCCCTGTATATGTTACCCCCCCCCTATATGTTGAAAACTATATATTATAGTTATATGTTTGTTGGCCAAATATTAATTTCAGAAATATTAATTTCATGACGTCACTATAATTTGTTAAAAAAAAACTATATTATATAATTTGGAAGTAGTCTCTGGAAGTCTGAGTTGCCGAAAATGGCATGTCTACTCAACCCAATTATTTAATTGATATTATATAAACAATTTATACTCTATTAAAAAAACATAGTTAAGGCTCGGAAGACCCAGCCACCATCTTCAATTTCCACTCCCGTAAGAACAATGTTAAATGGGTAATAAGATTGTTAAGAGTAATAATGATCAGAAAATTATTCCGAACGTGTCATTTTAAACGATAGGACAGTCAGAATGTGGATATTTTTTAGTTTTTAAAATTTCTTTTGAACTAAATTTATTCTTTGACTTAACTCAAATCAAAGTTTGCAATATATTTCTTATTCAATAACGCAAATATAAAAAGATTATCACGTTCGAAGTTTAATTATCTTTAAAATAAAAGTAATTTCAATAATTTTTGATAATTTATGACGAAAAATCCCCGTTATTGTGGAAGCATTTACGCGCCGAATTTGTGTCCCTACTCGAGTGTTTAGCCTGCACTCTGGTGTTTATCACATCAACTTGTTGCTCGCGGAGGAATACTGCAAAAATAATATATCCGTTAATGTTCAATGTGTGAGAGAAAGCTGTGCTCAATGATACATACCTTGTCACGCATGCGCATTTCAATACGTTTACAGTCAGGGTTACGTCTGTAATCCTCTATTTTCCTCCTTTATGAAGCTGCCATATGTTTGCTAGCGGAAGAATAAAAAACTAGCAAACTAAATGCTAGCAGTGTACAGCTCTGCCACTTGGAAAGCTGAGGTCAACTCAGAAATATGTTTTTACTCCTGCCGAGCCTTAATTCACCGTTAGGAAAGATAGAAGGTGTAATATATAGAGAAGGGAATATTAGTAATATAGAAGGTCTGAGAGGTGCTGCTCTCTGGTTGGGGATAAAGTAACTAGAATGTTATAGTTTTTAAGGAGTGCTATCTAGTTGTAAGGAGGTGCTTATTTCTCTTAACGAATAAAGAAAATTAACTTTTAAACAGTACTTTTTAACCCTTTCAGGCCTGATTTATTTTTAGAGTCCAAACAAAATTTTGTCTTTATATTTCTTGTTAAATGATTTTATCAATGATTTTTAAATGCATTTTTAATAAAATCTATATTGCGGTTTATAAAAAAAATTGTGTGTACAATTGTACACATTAGGACAATGTTTATCCGGGTTTGGTAAAAAAAAAACAAGACATTTGAAAATACAATTTCAAAATATTAAAAAAATGGGTATTTTATTACAGAAAATAAAGCACAATAAAAACTCTAGCATAGCATTTATATTGTTTTTAATGTAAACTAAACGTAAACAAATTTTTTTCTTTAAACAAAAATTAATTTCTAGCTAAAAAAAATAAATTGGCAGCTGTACTTATGTTGTTTTTCCTACAAATAATTTTTTTATGGTTATTACTATATCTTGCATTAATATAATACTATTATGTTTCTCTTATTTCTGTAAATCTCTCACGAACACAAACTATACAGACTAACTTAGCACCGAGCTAAGTAATTATTATAAACCTCTCACGAATACAATCCATACAGACTATCTTAATAAGAACCGAGCAAGTGCTAATAAATTATTTTTTACTTTACACGTAACATTTATACCGATAGTAAAGTAACTGAAGTATTGTTAATTTGTCAGTTTTCTTTAATCAAGCCTTAGCCTAGTAGATAACGTTGCGTCTTCCTGATCAGAAGACGCTGGGTTCGAATCTAGGCTAGGGAGACCAGATATCTAATCATATCTGTGGTTTGAGGGTAGGAGGGCGGAAGTAAAGCAAACGGTGGTTGGCTCGCTTCCAAGCTGACGGGATATGACTAGATATCTGGTCTCAGGCTGGGGCTGTAAGGTATATACAGTATATATCTACTAAAAAAAAATTTTTTAACAGGAAAACGAAATTTTATACAACAACACTAAACTAATAATTAATAACTTAACCAAGTCAATAAATTGCACTACAGTCACTAGGCAACAGATACTTGACACGTAAAGCCTACATTATGATGATAGGTTTATAGATCATAGAATCTACATCCGAAGAGAATAAACATGTATTTAACTTATGTGTACAATTGGGCACATCAGGTCTGAAAGGATTAAATAGACAGCTTTATTATCTAGGTAAACATAATTTACAAAACGTAGTTACAAAACTTCAATATTTTCGTAGTTCTTTCCTCATTATTTAAATTTTAAATTTGCATATTTAACTGAAAAAGCAGAACATTAGTTAAGGGTTTACCATGACTTTTTTATTTATATCCCTATTTAATTTATATTTTTCACTTCACAACACAATGCAAAGTTTACGAGTTATAAGGCAGATAAAGTACGAAAATTTTGCATTTTCAACTTATTACGCAGCGAGCACAGTTTTTTCCAATCTGCAAAAGTGGATTCACACTACACCAACTAGACCTAACAGCATACAAAAAAATAAGAACTACTTTACACTTTGGGATTTTAATGTCCAATTTGACTTGATAATAGGCACTATTGTCCGTTTACAGTTTAGTTGATAGCATGGGTCTTATGGAGGCTTGCCGCGCTACTACCTGACCTAACTACATCGGCTCCTATTCACTAATACATTGAATTATGAATATCCTTGTCTCAGTGTTTGATTAAAGATCCAAATTTCTTCATTTCAGTAACGTAACTCATGATTAAGTAAACCCTATTATGAAGTTTAAGCTACAAAAAACTAACACTAGGCCTACATTAGTTTTATTCTAACGTGTATTGCTGTGCTATTTATATTCTAACAAATTGTTACAATTGTTTTCTGAAAGCAAATATATTCTCCTAAATAAAATAATTTACTCTCCAAATAATTACTACAGCACTATACATCAGAATTTAGGTCATGATAGATAGTACAGCACCAATAATGCTCTGATGTTTTCTGTAACTAAAGTTAGTGCTTGTTTTTCTCAATCCTTAATTCATTTTGATAAAAAATTTTGAATTTAAAGAGTTTTCCTATAGTTTGTTTATTATTATTCAGTTATTGCTGTACAATATTCATTCATTTACTTTCATAAAAAAAAACAGCTCTTCCATCAAAATAAATGTAAGCAAAACCACTATTTTCCACATTATTAATAAAAATAATTCTTGAAAATATAATATCAATAAAAACAATATCAAGGAAAACATATTCCTAATAACTAGGAATGCTTGCTCTAATGGAGAATGCTTGCAAATGCTATCAACTAAACTGTAATCGGACATTAGTGACCGATTTCACGCTAACGCTCCTCCCTTTAAATATGACAACGTCGCGTTTTAATTTAGTTTCTAGCCAACCGCAAAATTATGTAGCGCTGCTACAGCTCATAGATTGTTGCTATAGCGTATAGATAGGCTATAGTGGCAATAGTGGAATCCCCCCCCCCCCCAAGGAGAAATTACACTGTGTAAAATCTGAGCCAGACCATGGAGCTCCATCTTGCTGATAAGGAGCATCACTTATTTCTGGCTGGGTAAGCTGAAGAGTCTTATCCATCGATTGGCGGATCCAGGGGGATTGGCCGCAGCCCCCTCCTTTGGGTTCTTATAATTTTTGTCTAACCCTCTAAATGGCAGACTGTTCAATTAAGTAGACTCAGCAGCACAACGTGTATCGAATAATTCCACCTACTAAATATTATTCAATCTCAATAAAACAAACACCATTGGAAAGGAAATGTTTCAAACTTTAATTTTTGTATTTGCAAATTTGTTCTAAAACGTAGGCTATATTTACAATGTAATCATCGTTGTAAAATTGTAGTTGTCTAAATCAACTGATGCCGTGCGAGAAGGCACAAGGAAATGACTTAAATTCGTAATTTTTTAAAGGCTCATAACCGTTAGACATAATTGTTTTGAGAAGAAGATAAGGGTACCATTGTTTTCGTCAAGATATGAACTTTCTACCACGGCCTTATAGTTCTTAGATGTGAAGTTTTCTGTAAACCCTTGCAAATGGACAGTTTTTAACTAATGAGAAATCACATTTTGGAATCGATGTATCTATTACAAATCGATATATTTGTATAGTGATTTTAATATCTATTTTTGAAGTGCAAGTTCTATACTTTCGTTTTATATAATAAAGAAAACCTGATTTAGTATTCCGAGTCCACATTTTTCCATTCATTCCATTGTCAACAGCACGGCTACTATTGTCTATAGTACCTGGCTGGAACTGTATACTATACGTTTGTGAGAGTTTGGTTTAGTTGTTCTAATTAAGTGAATCAAAGTGAAATAAGTTTATAGAATAAGGCTATTTAACATTTTTAAGTATATAGTTCAATCCTATGATTTGTTCTCTAGAATTTGTTATAGTAAAATTTCATTTTTGGGTAAAGATATATTCGTGAATTCCTATTAAAAATGGGTGCTCGTGAAGTAGTCTAAAAAAACCTTTTCAAGCACTGTATTAAAACAAATTTTCTCCCGGGATAGGAGACATTTTGTTTTTGTTTACAAAAAAACCTAATATCTTTGAAGTCGATAAGCTATTGACTTCAAATTTGAGTTCAAATCAGAACAGCGTTTTGTATATTTTCAAAATGGCGGATGTTAACAATTTTAGGGATATTTAACATTAAACGTTTAAAATAATAAACAGCTTAAAGACCGCCATAAAAACGATCACTAAGAATGAAAACCACGGAAGACTTCTTCAGCAAGTCATGCAAGTCTCCAAAGAGAATCCTTCACCTTCACCGGACAATTTTGAAAATGAACACCAGTGACACGTCTTTGAAAAGAATTTTAAAACATTTAACGCATTCCCGTATAGAATACAAACTTGTCAAACTTTAAGAGTAAGTGACAAGCAGTCAGAGTAGGTTATCACGCCTCATTGTTAGCAATGGAAACCCTGGGTTTCTACAAAATGTATGATTTTCAGGTGAAACTCGTGCACATCTAAACTGTTTCACCAACAAGCAAGCAACAGCTTCTCTTAGATTTCAACGCCCTAACGATGTCGTAGAGAAGGCACAACATAATGTACGCTGTATCAGGGAGTAAATATACTGGGTCCGTATTTCGTTGAAGATCGCCGAAAAGCTGTTACTATAAACCAGGTACGTTACAGAGAGAACATCCTTCGACATTTAACAAGATATCTGAAGAGGTTTTGTCGTGTGCTAGCTGTATGGCTTTTGGTTCCAGTCACACCTCTGTAGCTGCCATTGCTTTTCTTTAAGGAAGTTTTGTGGCAACTTCTCGGGGAAAAAACTTTCTAATTGATAGCCAGTACTCGGCTCAAAACTACGCAACCTATGTTGGCAGTTCCAATCGTACCAGACTGGACTAGCTCCTTTAGCATGTCAGCCACTCTGCTTCTAAAACCGAGAAAGGACAGAAGGATCCTAAAATAAAACTTATTTATATGAATAACATTTATTGGGCAACCCTTGTTATTATAAAAGCTCCTTCTGGAGATCCTTGATAATGTCCATATGTTTAGGGAGCACAAGTTTTTTCAGCTCAAGCGCAGGCCGGTGGACGTGTATGAGGCGGGTCTTCGACGCTCCGAAAGACTGAAAGAGAACAAAAAAGCTGCGTTAGTGTCCAAAAATGTGTGAAGTATTCATAGTTGACATTACTAAAGTAAATTATGTTAATTATTAATTGGCAAGAAAAAGAACAGCGTTACGTAACGCGTCGTCTAACTCGCTACAGTTGAAACCTCCCATAAAAGTAGTTTAGGTTAAGTTTATCCCATCTACATTGCTACTATACTTGTTCGATTATATTTATTTCAGAGAGCTGGGATCCGCGAAGACGTATATTAAGAAAAAGAGAAGAGACAATGCTGATGAAACAATTTGTTTAAGGAATTGAAATTGAATTTCCAGTGAAAATTATAATTAAGATTGAAATTACAAAGAAAATGTAGTCGCGAGTTTTCTGTTTGCACAGCTGATGACAATTACTGCAGTAATAGCATTCCTCGCCTGCTTCAAATAATGCGTTCTTCGTATTAAAGAAATGAGATGATAGAAATCCCAGCTTGTTTTAAATTTCTTCTGTGCTACACGCCTACATAATACTTCGCAGGTATTAAATTTGTTTCCTCAATTTAAAAAACTGAATAATATAATCCGCCAAACTGCTTTAGATATGTTCTCCTGCTTTAAAAAAACGAAATAATATATCACCTCGTCTGCTTTAAATTTGTTCCCTTGCTTTAAAAATCGAGATTAAACGAAATAATAGATCACTCGCCTGCTTTAAATTTCTCCCCTTGCTTTAAAAATGGAGATATAATCTTACTTTAAAAACGAAATAATAGATCACCTCGCCTGCTTTAAATTTGGTCCCTTACTTTAAAAAACTAAATAATAAAATCAGCATCAGCTTTGGATATGTTCTCCTGTTTAAAACAAAACGAAATAATTAATCCCCTCGCCTGCTTTAAATTTGTTTCACTGCTTCAAACGTCGATATAATAGAAAAATAACCCCCGCATTAAATTATTTCTCCTGATTAAAAATAACGAAGTATCAAATCATTCAAACTACTGGGAGTTGTTACATTTCACTGTAGGAAATGTTTGTGTGTTTGTAACGATTTAAGTAAAAAACTACGTATCCATTCGGAGTGAAACTTTCACTGATGTGAAAACGTCGTCGTCTGAATAGCATGGACTATATTTTTCATCGTGCTCTTTCACAGTGGGTTAAAAGGGTGAAGTAACATGACCGCCATCATATATGTGAATTTTATTGCATAAGAATGAAACAATTGATGTTGAATCGTTGAAGCATCTCAACAAAGAATGCAGAAGAAACAAAATGCCCACTACAGGTGTGTAAGTCTGTTATAGATAGTTTTAAATGATTAATCATAAATAAAACTTTCTTTAAATATAATATTAATTCACTCCAAATATAAATAATTCTAGTTTACAGTTTTATTAGTATACAGTGTGTTAGAAAAGTCTCGGAACGGTTTAATATACTTTTAACCATTATACATAAAACAGTATAAATTGGTATACCAATGATAATCACAAAAAAACACTTTTTGGTGAGTTTGAAATTTTTGTCCGCCATCTTGGATCCACCATCTTGGAACGAACTTCATTTTTTAAAAGGGAAGGTGGTCATGTGATACATCATTTCGATGTAGAATTTCAAGAGAAACCCAATGGTGAAATTTGCACAGCCATATCTTTGACAGATTAAAAATGGCGGCCAAAAACAACGAAATCGTGTTTTCCGATTTTGCCCCATTTTGCTGTACTATTTGTGTTTTTAATATTTATTATTATTCTTTTTGGATTCAGAATTAAATAAGCTTTCAAACGATATGCCACAAAACTGTATTTGGTTCAACCACTCGAAATCAATTTTGGAAAAATCAAAATGGATGTAACTCGAAATTTTTAAATACTCCCAAATATCGTTGTGTGGCACATCGTTTGAAAGCTTATTTAATTCTGATTCCAAAAAAATATAATAATAATTTTTTTTTAAACAGCGCAGCAAAATGGGGCAACATCGGAAAACACATTTATCGGCCGCCATTTTTATCGGTTAAAGATATGGATGTGCAAATTTCACCATTGGGTTTCTCTTGAAATTCTACATGGAAATGATGTATCACATGACCGCCTTCCTATTTAAATAAATGAAGTTCATTCCAAGGTGACGGATCCAAGATGGCGGACAAAAATTTAAAACTCACCAAAAATTGGTTCTTTATGAGTATCATTGGTATACCAATGTATACTGTTTTATGTATAATGGTTAAACATATTTAAACCGTTCCGGGACTTTTCTAACACACTGTTTAGAAAGAAACATTAGAATATACAGGATGGGCACATCTGTATTAACGTACAGTAAATACGGTAAAATTAACGTAGAAATAAAATCTCACATTTAATGTCTGGACTTCATTTTATGTTTATCCACACGTCCCAACTGGTTCCGGTTGTGATAGAACCCCTTGCGGTACTGTACCCGGTGTCGGCGTGGGTTGGAGTCTGGTTCGTGTAACTTAGGATTCCTCGGAAGCCGGCTGTAGTAAGGAACGGTTTTCCCAAGAATTAGACCAGAGTTGTGGTCGTTCTGAAATACAAGAGTGCTTTATGTAGTACGTCCGCTTATCCAATCTGAGGTAAGATTAATCTATTGGTAAGAGATTTTGATCGGGTCTTTTTAAAGTAGGAGATCAGGTTTAAAGCAGGCGAAGAACTGATTGTGTTTTTAAAGTAGAACAGATTTAAATTAGGCGAGGGAGTGACTGTCTGTTTTCTTTAAAGTAGGGGGACAGTTTTAAATTAGGCGAGGGAGCGACTGTCTATTTTTTAAAGTGGGGGAACAGTTTTAAATTAGGCGAGGGAGTAACTGTCTATTTTCTTTAAAGTTGGGAAACAGTTTTAAGTTATGAGGGGGAGTGACTGCCTTTTTTCTTTAAAGTAGGGGAACAGTTTTAAATTAGGCTAGGGCACTGGATGTCTACTTTTTAAAGTAGGGAACCAGCTTTCAATTAGGCGAGGGAGTGACTGTCTGTTTTCTTTAAAGTTGGGGAACAGTTTTAAATTATGAGAGGGAGTGATTGTCTTTTTTTGAAAGTAGGGGAACAGTTTTAAATTAGGCGAGGGAGTAACTGTCTAATTTTTAAAAGTAGGTCAACAGTTTTAAATTAGGCGAGGTAGTGAAAGTTTGTTTTATTTTTTTTAAGAAGATGGCACCTTTAAGGTAGTCGATGATTTGGCTGCCGGCTTCGCAAACAGGAGAAATCCTGCAAAGAAAGCGAGGTGTTTGAAACTATGGAAACAGTTTTAAACTACGCGAGGGGAAGACTGCCTGCTTTCGAAAGAAGGAAACAGCTTTAAAGAAGTGGAAAGATTGATTGGTTGTATGTTTTTAAGTAGGTGAATGAATACCTTTAAGGCAGGCGAACATTTGTCTATTTCTAAGCAGGAGAAAACTTTAATGAAGGTGAAGGTTTTACCGTCTGTTTTTTTTTAAAGTAGGTGAACAGTTTTAAAGTAAGCTAAGGAGTGAATGCCATGTTTCTAAAGTGGGAAATGGCTTTAAGTGGTGGACATATTGACTATCTGTTAAAAAATAAGGAACAGCGTAAAGTATTCGAAGGAATAACTGTGTTTATAATGTATTGGAACAATTTTAAAGTGGGCGAGGGATTGTTTATAACACTTATAATCCTTTCACAAAGTAAGAGAATATTTATATCGCGAATGAAAGGAGAATGATAATTAATTGTTGCTCTTATAAAATTCCCACTTTGAAAAACTATTGATTGCTGCTCAACTTACGTTGATTTTTCAAAGTTTTAATAAAATTTAAGGATCAAGTTTGAAATAATTTTGAGTAAACACTATTTATTTATTAAAAAATAATCGCGTAAATATCGTATAATTAAGTACTCACTTTTTGTTTGCTTTCCACGTCGTCCACTTCCTGGCTGACTATGTGGCGAGTCGCTTTAGTTTC
>JAGFPH010006860.1:24375-42103 GCA_018207615.1 Philaenus spumarius
AGGAAAAATAATTTTAAATTATTAAGAAGGCTTTATGTGTTTTACGAGAGACTTTAAAATATGGAAATAATTGTTGAAATTTTTTAAATAAAGTTATACTTGTTTGGGGCATTACTTTTGCCTTAAGACCTTTTAATTTGATGTGTTTACATGTCCTTGGTATTTTTAAATTTTGAATGCGCCCATAAGT
This sequence comes from Philaenus spumarius, assembly GCA_018207615.1. Classification (NCBI taxonomy): domain Eukaryota; kingdom Metazoa; phylum Arthropoda; class Insecta; order Hemiptera; family Aphrophoridae; genus Philaenus; species Philaenus spumarius. Next base: position 24,566 of record JAGFPH010006860.1, read on the forward strand.
ATCACACTTTTAAAGTGCAGGCAAAATTCAGTTCATTGAAAATGTATTGTATGTAACGACTTCAACTGAAATAACTTCAGTTATTTTAACTGATTTTTTTGTACCTTCAAAAATAAATAATTAATTTTTTTGTCATATGATTCCCATGTGCTTCCATTCGATAATCCACTGGCCTTGGAGCTAGACCAAAATAATTGTGAGCCTGGAGTGCACTGCTTTTTGAAGTTTTGTTTTCTCAACGTCTGGCCTACGTTTTATTTTAATTTAATATTCATAATAAACTTTATTAGTCGCCACATCAAGAAGCACACGAATCACTTCTAGGTGAAATAAAAGTACTAGATACTACACAGTGACCAACTGGAAAACTTGTTGGCTTTAGAAAACCAGAGATCGAAACCAAAAAAACTAAGGTCTGATTGTTGAAAGTTGTTTATTAGCGAATTTCCATAGGAAAAATGAGCTATTGCAGTGGCCCTTATGGTGAGACCCAAGATCGGGAGTAGCAAATGAGCACCGATCACGGTCCCCAGAACACGTCATTTGGGGTGTCATTAAAATTCATATATATATGTGTTCGCACTCTAGCGGCCGCATTTTAAGTCCGATTTGGTACACGTGTTGGTAGTCTATGTCGCTCGGACGAGTTCGTTAGTCCAAAAAATCCAACAGCTGGAAGTACGTTTTTTGACCGGAAGTAACTATTTTTTGAGACTTTGAATAGGAGAATGAAATTTTTTAGAGTATTTTCTAAAAATGTAAATGTAGAATGTTATTCTGCACATTTTGTTTTATTATGCGACCTTATAGCTCGCTTGGTTCCCCCAAAATCGACCAAAACGTAAAAATACCATAAAAGTACTCGGTTCGAAGCCAAGTGGTGCAAACTCGCTAGGCCACTAGAGGAAACAAATTCTACTAATATATTGCGTACACACAGATAGCTGTTCAACGCCTTCGTAATTAGACCTATTTCCCAAATTGTTGGTTGAAACCCTGAAACATAGGCATATAAACTTAATTGAGACCCAAGGTCGGGAGTAGCAAATGAGCACCGATCATGGACCCCAGAACACGTTTTGGGGTGTCATTAAAATTCATATATATATGTGTTCGCACTCTAGCGGCCGCATTTTAAGTCCGATTTGGTCCAAATTCGGTACACGTGTTGGTTGTCTAAGTGGCTCGGACGAGTTCGTTACCCAAAAAAATCCAACAACCGGAAGTAACAGTTTTTTGAGATTTTTACTACAAAAATGAAATTTTTTTAGAGTTTTTTCTAAAAATGTAGGATGTTATTCTGCACATTTTGTTTTTTTACGCGACCTTATAGCTCGCTTGGTTCCCCCAAAATCGACCAAAACGTAAAATATCATAAAAGTACCTGGTTCAAAGCTAAGTGGTGCAAACTCGCGAGGCCACTAGGAGCAAACAAATTCTACTAATATATTGCGTACACACAGACAGCTGTTCAACGCCTTCGTGAGTAGACCTATTTCCCAAATTGTTGGTTGAAACCCTAAAACATAAACTTAATTTTAGAAATTTGCTCAACTCACGTCAGCGGTCCAGATGCGTGGTCGAATTATTATCCTTTGAATTGCTTTAAATGTGGTAAAAAGTCTCCAACGAAATAGCATCGGGTTTGGGGGTAGGAGGGGAGAAAGTGTAAAAATTTTATGTATTCTGGGTTTTTTTGCAATATCTCGTAAACCCTTCACTTTAGAGCTTAGTTTTTTCTATAACTTTTTAAAATACATTAAATTTTCTACAAAAATGATTCTATTTGTTTTTATGATGCGATCAATAGTTTTGGAGATATGGAGGGGGTAAAGTACGGTATTTCTGTAGGTATGGTTGAAAACGTGTTTAAATTAATAATTTCTCGACGATTTACCGTATATAATTAACATTACGGGGTGTGTTTTGATAATACAGTTCAGCAGACATGTGGTTGAGTGTTTGATGGACCCTTTGCTCTAAATGTGGTAAAAAGTCTGCACCGAAATAGCATCAGATTTTGGTGTGGGAGGGGGTGAAAGATGTACCCTAAATACTGTGTTTTCGAGGTTTTTTGCAAATATCTCGTAAATCCTTCACTTTAGAGCTTGGTTTGTTCAATAACTTTTTAAGATACGTTAAATGTTCTACAATTAATTTTGGTTCTGTAAGTTTTTTTTACTTCGGTGGGGGTACACCACACAAACCCCCCTCTCATGGGTGTAGTGGGACAGGAACTCGAGGGACTGACTTTCCCGCACTGTTTTTTTACAAATTTGTATGTTTTTGTTCACAAATTTACTTATTAGTTGTATTTAATAATAGTCACATAAATCACCTTTGAATACGTACTGAAAAGGATCTGGTATTAGTAAAACGTAGAGGAGGAGCAGAGTTGGCCTTGCCTCAGATATCGTACTATCGCACCTTCATGATTCTACTCCCTTCGTTGCAGCCGGAGACTATCGTGTTGTAAACTTGAAAGTTGAAATCAACCGACAGTTGTTCATGTTTTAGTAGTTTATTGGTTTAAGTATTATACAGTTTTGTTAAAAGATACAAGTGTATTCTTTATATTTAACTAGTTGAATATTGCCATGGCGTATTTCCAGACTCATGTTTCGGTACCTTCAGAAAGTGAACCATGTAGGCCTACCTCAAAACTGAATACTGACACCTACCTATCTGTGGATGCCACAAATGATCAGCCTAATGTAAGTAAAAGCAAATGTTCATTTATGTGCGCTGACAACGATATTTAATTAAACGTTGAACCGGACAGTAATATTATAGGCAAAATAAATTGGCCCTCTTTATGGAGTAGGTTCGAAATAAAAATTTGTTTCCTTGGCTCGATAGCCAAAATGATAAATTAGACTGTACGGTATGCATGGAAGCTTCCCATCACGGAGCTTTTAAAGGAGTGCACAACGATTTTAAAAAATGTGCTTTTTTTCTGTTGCTAATTACTTCTTTGAGAAAAAAATATTTTTACACAAACAATCGGCAAGTTACGAAGTAGGAGTGACCATAACTGCAAAGGCGAAATCAGAATCGATTGAAACCGTTTATGACAACATCAACTCTTCTCAACTGAAATCGAATACGAAAATCTTTAGGTCACCGTACTACCTAGCGAAAGATGAAAAGTCATTTCGGATCATTTTTAGCTAAAGCTTAATGGTGTGGATGTAGGTGTTGGATTGCATTCCAGATTTAGTGCCACATAAATTATAAGTCACGTTTCAGAAGAAATGAAAACAAAAATTCTTCTGGCTTTAGAAATTTCTGGAAAATTTCAATCATAATTATCGAATCTACAAGTTTGGAAGCTAAATCTAGTTTGATTATTAATATGAAATGTGAGACTAGTAAGGAGCTTTGACCAAACTCCTTATTTTTAAACTTGTTAGAACTTTCAAACAGCTGACAGCTAAAAACATAAAAAAAATTCATTTCCTTCGTAAGGCCCTTATTTTTCATTTCAAAGGTGTTTGAATTTTTCATTTCAAAAGTATTTGAAATTTTCATTTCAAAGGTGTTTGAAATTTAAAGATGTTGGCCTTTGAATTTAAAAAAAATTATTTGGGGAAGCACACTCGGATTCCTCTATTTTTGAAAGCTTGGGAGTGATTCCACAATTTACGACTAGACCCCTGCCACCTCTTTGGCCCACCTCCTCCTCTAAAACCTCTCCTCCCTTACAGGGAGTGGCAACCTTACTCCACCGATCCTGAACAAATGCTTCTTAATCCCATATAAACAAGGAGTCTCACCAGTGCACCTCAAGACTGATGGAGCAGCAAAATATTTTTTTCTTTTCCCCCCAAAAAGAACAAATATCTGGAATGAAATCTGCGCTTCCAGACTGAATTTGATAAAGGGTTGGGAATTGAAAAGATACATAAATAAACAATAAGCACCACCATTACGGCCCCATCAAACACTCCACATGTCTGCTGAACTGTATTATCACAACAACCCCCTATTGTTAATTATGCGGTAAATCGACGAGAAATTGTTAATTTAAACACGTTTTCAACCATACCTACAGAAATACCTTACTTTACCCCCTCCATATCTCCAAAACTATTGATCGCAGCAAAAAAAAAAAAAAAAAACGTATAGAACCATTTTTGCAGAAAATTTAACATAGTTTAAAAAGTTATTGAAGAAACTAAGCTCCAAAGTGAAGGGTTTATGTGATATTTGCAAAAAAACCTCGAAATCACACAGTTTTTACACCTTTCACCCCTCCCACCCCCAAACCCGACGCTATTTCGGTGGAGACGTTTTACCACATTTAGAACAAAGGATAATGAACAACTTCCAACAATCAGACCTTGTTTTTTTTGGATTCTCCAGTTTGGGTATTTTTTGGTCCAATTTTACTGTTACTACATGTGACAATGTTTGTCAAATTACATGGGCCAAAATTGAGTGGGTGAAATCCAGAACTGTGTGTAAGATGGCTCGGAAAAAACACGACTGAAGACGAGATCTGAACAAGACAAGCGAAATCAACCATTCTTGAAGAGTTTTATTATTATTTTATTGAAATAACCATCAAGTTGATATGTTAAAATTTTCCATCATTAATGTTCATGCATTTTACAAGCGTTTACTTCTTTATAACAACAATAAATATTTACATAGTATGTGTATTCTAAGTATATTATTTGCTCTTTTAAATTGACCAAAATTGTTGAAGTAGGTTTTTCTTAAATGAAAATATAAACAATTTTCCGAGGGCCCCCGCTATGGTGGGGGGTGTTCTATACCCCTACATCCCCCACCCACCAGAAAGTCTCTGTTCTAGCACTGCAAAAATTACGATGCACCTCTGTTGTGGCCACTTTGCAAAGGGATTTTATAAACAACGTCTTTATCGGTAAATTTACAGTGAGGTTTTACTTTGGTCAGAAGGTTACGCAACGTGTGACCCTGTTTAAAAACAGTTCTAATGTTGAATTTCTTGAGTTGATTCTCTCGCACAAGCCCTTTAAATAATAGCCTGGTCAAATTAAACAAAAAAATTATGGTTTTGCTGCATTAAATCATGTAATTCCAAAAATTTCAGGAATGGGTAGGAGAAGGTTCCCTGAACAACGCGTAATAAAGTCCCATCGGTTTCAGGTGCTGCAGGCTACAATTTTTCCAGTTTTTGGCGCATATCTTGAAACAAATACCTTGGCAGTTGGTCGATACGCAGAAAATTGTATGCCTTCGATACTTAGAGTTTATTAAATTCCCTACAAAATGGTATATTAACATTATTCTGTAGTGTTACCGTGTTCGAGATATGAGCCAGTAAAAATGGAAAATTTGCAGAAAAATGTGTAGAATCTCAAGTTTTTTGTCAAACTTTCCTTTCCAACTTATTTTCCTTCCATTTCACAGGAAATGCGTGGCGTGGGTACTGTTAGTTGTTGTAAAGCATTGCATTTCCTTCAAGTGTATAATATAGACTTTCACTAATTTATCTTCAAACCGTCAAAAATTTTGAAGTTTTTGGGTTGATTTCGAGATTCAGCTGGTAAACTGCTCATCATTTTATTTAAGTTTTATAATGAGAGGTACTTCTAGAGAGGAATAAGTAATCACCCAAAATACAAATTATTTTATAATTGTTTTATTGAGTAAATACTTTAAGTAGCTAACAATGTAAAAGAAAATAATTCGACCACGCAGCAGAACCGCTGACGTGAGTTGAGCGAATTTCCAAAATTAAATTTATATGTTTTAGGGTTTCAACCAACTATTTGGGAAATTGGTCAGCGAAGGCGCTGAATAGATGCCTGCGTGGATGAAATATATGAGTAGAATTTAGTTAGTAGTAAAACTGGTTGAAACCCTAAACCCACTCACGTCCTCGTCAGTGGTTGAACTGATTACATATTAATAAAACGAACAGTTTAAATGGGTAGGATTCAGACTAGTAAAGTAGGAATAAAAGTGAGTTTGCGCCATCATAGCCCAGTCAACGAATGATTCTAGAAGGAAAGTCAATAAGCGGAAAGACCATCTATGGTACATTGTTTGGGGTACCTAGCAGTATAACATACTAAAAGTCCTTGACCCTAGGGGTGGCGAAAGAGGGGGGAGGAGGTTAAAGGTACCATTTTTTGATGATTTGCCTATATCTCAGTAGGGGCTGTTCCTACAAAAAATATATACGTATATAAAATTAAAGCTGGCAAAATTCTTTACATTTTTGTATATCTATAGTATTTTTGCTATCTGTAACCATTAATGAGATACACGCTCTCAAAAATTGTCAATTTTCGAAAAAAACGTTTCTTCTTATTGGAATACTTTATTATTTGTTACCCATGCGGTCTACCCTCGTGAGCTCTCTCCAGTTTTTATCTCGTTCGTAGAAAGTCAAATTATTGTGTATTTCGCCTCAGTATATTATTTTATTTTATTATTACTATTATTTCGCTATGTTGACGGAAAAATCTTTTGTTTCTCGCTTTAGTTGAGTTAGTTTATATAATGTCATTTGTCAGTAGGAAGTCGAATTATTGTGTTTTTCACCTTTATATTTTATTATTATTATTACACCCGATATACTTTATTAGTATTATATGCAGTATATTTTATTTTTATTATATTCGTTATATTTAATTAGTATTATATGCAGTACATTTTATTTTTATTATATCCGGTATATTTTATTATTATTATATCGCAATGTCGATGCAAACGTATTTTGTTTGTAACGAGAACTTGTACGAAAGTGGTGGGAAAGTGTCCTATATGAGTGCAAAAGTAATAGCTTCACTAATAAGTGCCACTTTACAAAAAAATTAGGAAAAAGCTCCAACCTTGTAGGTTTGATACCTTCAAAGTTCATTCCACATGCAGAAAACATAATACGTGAGCCGAAATAATAGCAGCATATGTGATGAAACAGGCCCCTGTTTTGAAACAGTCATTGATAAGTCAACAGATTCACAAGTCGTTGTTATTGGAGAGGACACGGATCTCATAGTCCTTCGTCCTTCTGATTGCGCTAATCCCTAAAGACCAATACATCATAATTATGAAACTGGGCCGAGGAAAGGTGCCAACCAGTCTGTATTTCCACAGCAGAGTTACAGGAGCTCAAGGCATTATGCTCATCCAAGCTTTCACAGGATGTTATACTACAACAGCAGCCTTCCTCAAGGGCAAACTTGCATTTGCCAAACTGTTCAAGAAGGATGCAGATGTAGCATATGCTGCTGAAGTCTTTAACAATCTTTCAGCCACTCAAAAACAGATTCCAGAGCAGGGCAATAATTGTTTCCTAAGGTGGTATGGTGCCCCGAAGAAATAAAAATCACTGAACAAATATTGCTATGACACACAATCGTCAAGTCTGTGGCGAATGTGCAGCCCGATATCTCATCCCTCCCACCCTCCGAGGAATCAGCCAAACATTATAGTCATCGGTGTTACTTTAGATACAAAGGTGACAACAATAGCTTACGCCCAGAGGAATGGGGATGGGAGCAGAACGCGATGGTCTGCTTAACTACCTCATCCCTATTAGAACCCAAGATCCAATAACCCCAGAAGACATTTTGAACCTAATATTCTGCAAGTGCAATGGCGACTGCAGCATTGCACGCTGCAGTAGCCGGAAGGCCTCAACCGTTTGTTCTACTAAAATTCAATAAAAATAAAATGTTGGTTCATCACTCTAGGAATAAACTAACTTTGTTGTGTGTAAGTTTAATTTATTTTACCTAAATTAACGGTAACATACTCACATAATTTATGTTTTGTGCACATTTTTATGGCACAGTACGTTACGAATGGTATAATTTGAATCCTTCAATTTCAGTATCGGCTCACGTATAATGTTTTGTGCTAGTGGAATAAACTTTGAGGGTGTCAAACCTACAAGGTTGGAGCTTTTTTCTGTCATTTCTTTGTAAAGTGGCATTTATCAGTGAAGCTATTACTTTTGCTCTCATACAGGACACTTTCCCAACACTTTCGTACAAGTTCTAGTCACAAACAAAATACGTTTGCGTCGACATTGCGATATAATAATAATAACAATAAAATATACTGCATATAATACTAATACAATATATCGGATATAATAATAATAAAATATAAAGGTGAAAAACACAATAATTCGACTTCCTAAGGACAATTGACATTATATAAACTAACTCAACGAAAGCGAGAAACAAAAGATTTTTCCGTCGACATAGCGAAATAATAGTAATAATAAAATAAAATAATATACTGAGGCGAAATACACAATAATTTGACTTTCTACGAACGAGATAAGAACTGGAGAGAGCTCACGAGGGTAGACTGCATGGGGAACAAATAATAAAGTATTCCAATGCGAAGAAACGTATTTTTCGAAAATTACCGATTTTTGAAAGCGTGTATCTCATTAACGGTTACAGTAGCAAAAATACTATAAGCATAAAAAATGTAGAGAATTTTGTCAGCTTTAATTTTGTATACGTATATATTTTTTGTAGGACCAACCCCTACTGAGATATAGGCAAATCATCAAAAAATGGTACCTTTAACCCCTCCCCCCTCTTTCGCCACTCCTAGGGTCAAGGGCTTTTAGTATGTTACACTACTAGGTACCCCAAACAATGTACCATAGATGGTCTTTCCGCTTATTGACTTTCCTTCTAGACCCACCTTTTGGGCATTCGTTGACTGGGCTAGCAGTCGCTAGGAGCTCTGAGGGCTCGTTTTGCCGGCAAAGTGTGGGAGAAGGATGAAAAGAGGATGAGAGACAGAGGTCCGACTGTCATGTGACCGTGAGCGTATGCTTCTGCACTTCGTCATCGTCCCACCCCACACTTGGTCGGCAAAAAGCGCGCTCAGCGCTCATAGCGGCCGATGGCGCAAACACACTTTTATCCCTGCTTCCCTGGTCTGAATTTTAAACATTGGCACTTTTCGTCTTATTGATATGTAATCTTTGACTGCGTGGTCGGATTGTTTTTTTCTTAACGTCTGTACGTTATTCCAGTGAGACTATTGAAGACCGGGGACAGCGTAAAGTCTAAGCATATGGAAATTGATGTCAGTAACAAGGTACGAACCTGCGAGGGTAAAACTATAACAGACTGGGCGGCCCCACTTCCGCGTGGATGTGACTGTACCCAAAGAAGAAGAATCTAAGTTGCGAATGTGGAGTATGGTACTACCCAACTGATTTTATGTCAAATTATATGGATACGATTTTACTCCTTAAATTGCTACAAAACTCGTTTGTTTGCTTTTCCCTTTTTCAAAATTGCACAATCAAAAGATAATATTTTGATTACTTAATAAAATTTAATACAAACACTTTTGATCGCATTTCGATAGTATAGTTGGAAATAATTAGCACATATATGCGGAAACAAACCGTTAAATTTTATAATTTAATTACTTTAAATTGCACCATTCGACACTTTGCACTAATTTTACGAGCAATCGATGCTTTTGATTAGCAATTAATTAATTTTAATAAGTTAGGAATCAGTATATAAGAATAAAGTTTGGTGTGTTGGTGCAGAAGTTGGTAACAATGGCTATCAGTGTGTGGTCAATCTTTGCGTTTGCGGTCTGCGCTGTGGTGGTTGCGGGGAGTTCCGCTACCGGACCTAAGGAGAAGGTAAGTGAATACTCCTCAGTACAGTCTTTTCAAACACCCTTTTACTTCCTCTTAATATTTTAATTCATCTTTAAAAGTTAAACGACCTCTCATATACTTGCAATAGAAATGTCTGATAGCCTGTAACCAATGTACGGAAAAGTTTTAACAGTTACTGAATTGTTTTGCAGGAAACTAAAGCGACTCGCCACATAGTCAGCCAGGAAGTGGACGACGTTCAAAGCAAACAAAAAGTGAGTAATTAATTATACGACATTTACGCGATTGTTTTTTAATAATAAATAGTGTTTACTCAAAATTATTTCAAACTTGATCCTTAAATTTTATTAAAACTTTGAAAAATTAACGTAAGTTTAGCAGCAATCAATAGTTTTTCAAAGTGGGAATTTTATAAGAGCAACAATTAATTAACATTCTCCTTTCATTCGCGATATAAATATTCTCTTACTTTGTGAAAGGATTATAAGTGTTATAAACAATCCCTCGCCTACTTTAAAATTGTTCCTATAAATTAAAAACACAGTTATTCCTTCGAATACTTTACGCTGTTCCTTATTTTTTAACAGATAGTCAATCTGTCCACTACCTTAAAGCTGTTTCCTACTTTAGAAACATGGCATTCACTCCCTAGCTTACTTTAAAACCAGGGGCGGATTTAAGGCTATATCTAGGGGGGGGGGGGGGTGAAGCACTTTGGGAGGGGTACCTCCGGGGGGTCTGGGAAAATTTTGAATAATTAGGAGTCAGAAAGTGAAAATATATGCTCTAAAACTGCAATGTTGTTTCATACACAAGTGACTAAAACTATAACATTTTTTAACAACATTATGCATTTTGCCAATGGAAATTATAAAAATTAGTCAGTCCCTCTCATAATTTAAAACTGTTCCCCTACTTTAAAGAAAACAGACAGTCATTCCCTCGCCTAATTTAAAACTGTTCCCCTACTTTAAAGAAAACAGGCAGTCATCCTCTCTCATAATTTAAAACTGTTCCCCTACCTTAAAGAAAACAGACAGTCACTCCCTCGGCTAATTTAAAACTGATCCCTACTTTAAAAAAAATTTACATTTACTCACTCGTCTAATTTAAAACTGTTCCCCTCCTTTAAAAAATAAACAGTCACTCCCTTTCATAATTTAAAACTGTTTTCCTACTTTAAAAAATAGAAAGTTACTCCCTCGCATAATTTAAAACTGTTGCCCTTCTTTAAAAAAATAGACAGTTACTCCCTCGCCTACTTTAAAACTGTTCCCGTACTTTAAAAATAGACAGTTACTCCCTCGCCTACTTTAAAACTGTTCCCGTACTTTAAAAAATAGACAGTCACTTCCTCTTCTAATTTAAAAACTGTTCCCCTCCTTTAAAAAATAAACATTCACTCGTTCTCATAACTAAAACTGTTCCCCTACTTTAAAAAATAGACAGTTACTTCCTCGCCTAATTTAAAACTGTTCCCCTACATTAAAAAATATAGACAGTCACTCCTTCGCCTAATTTAAAACTGTTCTATGTACTTTAAAAACACAATCAGTCCTTCGCCTACTTTAAACCTGATCTCCTACTTTAAAAAGACCCGATCAAAATCTCTTACCAATAGATTAATCTTACCTCAGATTGGATAAGCGGACGTACTAAATAAAGCACTCTCTTGTATTTCAGAACGACCACAACTCTGGTCTAATTCTGGGGAAAACCGATCCTTACTACAGCCGGCTTCCGAGGAATCCTAAGTTACACGAACCCGACTCCCACCCACGCCGACACCGGGTACAGCACCGCAAGGGGTTCTATCACAACAGGAACCAGTTGGGACGTGTGGATAAACATAAAATGAAGTCCAGGCATTAAATGTGAGATTTTATTTCTACGTTAATTTTACCGTATTTACTGTACGTTACTTAATACAGTTGTGCCCATCCTGTATATTCCAATGTTTCTATACAGTGTGTTAGAAAAGTCCCGGAACGGTTTAATATATTTTTAACCATTATACATCAAACAGTATAAATTGGTATACCAATGATACTTATAAAAAAACAATTTTTGATGAGTTTGAAATTTTTGTCCGCCACCTTGGAATGAACTTCATTTATTTACTTAAGAAGGTGGTCATGTGATACATCATTTCGATGTAGAATTTCAAGAGAAACACAATGATGAAATTTGCACATCCATATCTTTAACCGATTAAAAATGGCGGCCAAAAACAACAAAAACGTGCTTTCCGATGTTGCCCCATTTTGCTGCGATATTTAAAAAAATATATTAATTATTCTACTTTTTGGATTCAGAATTAAATAAGTTCAAACGATATGCCACACAACGATATTTGGGAGTATTTAAAAATTTCGAGTTACAGCCATTTTGATTTTTTCAAAATTGATTTCGGGTGGTTCAACCAAATTATCGTTTGAAAGCTTTTTTAATTCTGAATCCAAAAAGAATAATAATAAATATTAAAAACAAAAGTAGTAGGGCCTACAGCAAAATGGGGCAAAATCGGAAAACACGATTTCGTTGTTTTTGGCCGCCATTTTTAATCGGTCAAAGATATGGCTGTGCAAATTTCACCATTGGGTTTCTCTTGAAATTCTACATCGAAATGATGTATCACATGACCACCTTCCCTTTTAAAAAATGAAGTTCGTTCCAAGATGGTGGATCCAAGATGGCGGACAAAAATTTCAAACCCACCAAAAAGTGTTTTTTTTTTATGAGTATCATTGGTATACCAATTTATACTGTTTTATGTATAATGGTTAAAAATATATTAAACCGTTCCGGGACTTTTCTAACACACTGTATACTAATAAAACTGTAAACTAGAATTATTTATATTTGGACATTTGGAGTGAATTAATATTATATTTAAAGAAAGTTTAATTTATCATTAATCATTAAAAACTATCTATAACAGACATACACACCTGTAGTAGGCCTTTTGTTTCTTCTACATTCTTTGTTGAGATGCTTCAACGATTCAACATCAATTAATTTTTTCATTCTTATGCAATCAAATTCACATATATGATGGCGGTCATGTTACTTCACCTTTTTAACCCACTGTGAAAGAGCGCGATGAAATATAGCCCATGCTACTCAGACGATGACGTTTTCACATCAGTGAAAGTTTCACTTCGAATGGATAGGTAGTTTTTTTACTTCAATTGTTACAAACACACAAACATTTCCTACAATGAAATGTAACAACCCCCAGTAATTTTAATGATTTGATACTTCGTTATTTTTAATCAGGAGAAATAATTTAATGCGGGGGTTATTTTTCTATTATATCGACGTTTTAAGCAGAGAAACAAATTTTAAGCAGGCGAGGGGATTAATTATTTCGTTTTGTTTCAAGCAGGAGAACATATCCAAAGCTGATGCTGATTATATTACAGTATTTAGTTGTTTCAAGTAAGGGACCAAATTTAATGCAGACGAATATTCTATTAGCTCGATGTTTTAAAGCAGGGAAACAAATTAAAGCAGGCGAGTGATCTATTATTTCGTTTTTAAAGTAAGATTATATCTCGATTTTTAAAGCAAGGGAACAAATTTAAAGCAGGCGAGTGATCTATTATTTCGTTTAGTCTCGATTTTTAAAACAATGGAACAAATTTAAAGCAGGCGAGGTGGTCTATTATTTGTTTTTTTTTAAAGCAGGTGAACATATCTAAAGCAGTTTGGTGGATTATATTATTCAGTTTTTTAATTGAGGAAACAAATTTAATACCTGCGAAGTATTATGTAGGCGTGTAGCACAGAAGAAATTTAAAACAAGCTGGGATTTCTATCATCTCATTTCTTTAAAACGGAGAACGCATTTGAAGCAGGCGAGGAATGCTATTACTGCAGTAATTGTCATCAGTTGTGCAAACAGAAAACTCGCGACTACATTTTCTTTGTAATTTCAATCTTAATTATAATTTTCACTGGAAATTCAATTTCAGTTCCTCAACAAATTGTTTCATCTGCATTGTCTCTTCTCTTTTTCTTAATATACGTCTTCGCGGATGCATCCCAGCTCTCTGAAATAAATATAATCGAACAAGTTTAGTAGCAATGTAGATGGTCTGCTGTAGTGGCGACCATCTTGCATTTTTATCCCATAAGAGCAATGTTAAATTTCAAACCATTTATTTCGTTTACTTTTTATCATAAAATTGTTTGCAAGGACTCATTTTAAACACAGTCACAATACGCATCCGTCTTGCAATTTACATTTTTTTTAAATTTGTTATGTAATTGACATTTTGTGAGTACAAAGTTTGAATATTTTTCCTAACAAAATTAAAAAATAATAATGAAAAATAATTTGCAAGCCGGATCCGAAATTTTATAAAGAAAATTCAGTTTTTTTTCAACACTCAATTACAAAAGATAGACTTATAAAATGGTTTGAAATGAGGCAATGTCAGCGCAAGAAATTGCACTGTTTAGATAGGGATATAGTGAGAGGCGCTTGCATTTCCGGTTGCTTTCTCGTTTCCTGTAGCAGACCCTTAAGGGGGCGCTTACCCTGCCGCCATATTGAATCTGATTCCCATAAGAGCAATGCTATAGAATAAGTCATTTTTTTCCGTTAATTCGTGGAATAAATTTAAAATTTTGGTTTCATTTTGAAGTACTAACATATGCGGATGTTGATTGCCGAATACATTTTCAAAACCCGTGTTATTGTTTTCATAAACGTATGATATAAATAGTAAAAAATAGTAAACTTTATTAATTTTTTACTCAGTTGAAAAAAGAGACAGTGCAAAAAACTTTAGCAATCAACACTCACAATCTATTTTACTTTAAGAAAAAAAATACAGCTTTCGTTTTTGGCCAAAAACAACACAAAAATATGCTTAATAGTGAAGGTATGTTTTGGTTATTTAACATTGAAATTGGTACCCAACTTCGCCGTTTTGAATGTAGAGAGCCGAGCCTTAACGCTCCAACCTAAACTACTTTAATTGGGGGGTTTCAACTGTAGCGAGTTACACGACTCGTTACGTAACGCTGTTCTTTTTCTTGCCAATTAATAATTAACGTAATTTACTTTAGTACTGTCAACTATGAATACTTCACCCATTGTTGGACACTAAAGCAGCTTTTTTGTTCTCTTTCAGTCTTTCGGAGCGTCGAAGACCCGCCTCATACACGTCCACCGTCCTGCGCTTGAGCTGAAAAAACTTGTGCTCCCTAAGCATATGGACATTATCAAGGATCTCCAGAAGGAGCTTTTATAATAACAAGGGTTACCCAATAAACGTTATTCACATAAATAAGTTTTATTTTAGGATCCTTCTGGCCTTTCTCGATTTTAGAGGCAGCGAGTGGCTGACATGCTAAAGGAACTAGTCCAGTCTGGTAAAATTGGAACTGCCAACATAGGTTGCGTAGTTTTGAGCCGAGTACTGGCTATCAATTGAAAAGTTTTTTCCTCGAGAAGTTGCCACAAAACTTCCTTAAAGAAAAGCAATGGCAGCTACAGAGGTGTGACTGGAACCAAAAGCCAGATAGCTGGCACGACAAACCTCTTCAGATCTCTTGTTAAATGTCGAAGGATGTTCTCTCTGTAACGTACCTGGTTTATAGTAACAGCTTTTCGGCGATGTTCAACGAAATACGGACCCAGTATATTACTCCCTGATACAGCGTACATTATGTTGTGCCTTCTCTACGACATCGTCAGGGCGTTGAAATCTAAGAGAAGCTGTTGCTGCTTGTTGGTAAAACAGTTTAGATGTGCACGAGTTTCACCTGAAAATCATACATTTTGTAGAAACCCAAGGTTTCCATAGTCCATTGCTAACAGTGAGGCGTGATAGCCTACTCTGACTGCTTGTCACTTACTCTTAAAGTTTGACAAGTTTGTATTCTATACGGGAATGCGTTAAATGTTTTAACATTCTTTTCAAAAACGTGTCACTGGTGTTCATTTTCAATTATGTCCGGTGAAGGTGAAGGATTCTTTTCGGAGACTTGCATGAATTGTTGAAGAAGTCTGCCGTGGTTTTCATTCTTAGTGGTCGTTTTTATGGCCGTCTTTAAGCTGTTTATTATTTTAAATGTTTAATGTTAAATATCCCTAAAATTGTTAATGTCGGCCATTTTTTAAATATACGAAACGCTGTTCTGATTTGAACTCAAATTTGAAGTCAATATCTTATCGACTTCAAAGATATTAAGTTTTTTTGTAAACAATAACAAAATGTCTCCTATCCTGGGGGTGTAGAAAAAATTTAATACAGTGCTTGAAATCGTATTTTTAGATTACTTCACGAGCACCGATTTTGAATAGGAATGCACGAACATATCTTTACTCAAAAATAAAATTTTACTATAACAAATTCTAGAGAATAAATCATAGGATTGAACTATATACTTGAAAATGTTAAATAGCCTTATTCTACAAACTTATTTCACTTTGATTCACTTAATTAGAACAACTAAACCAAACTCTCACAAACGTATAGTATACAGTTCCTGTCAGATGCTGCCGCGCTGTGGACAATGGAAAAATGTAGCGGGTATTTCACGGAAATACCAGTATAGCCTCGGAATACTAAATCAGGTTTTCTTTATTATATAAAACGAAAGTATAGAACTTGTACTTCAAATAGATATTAAAATCATTGTACAAATATATCGATTTGTAATAGATACATCGATTGCAAAATGTGTTTTCTCATTGGTTGAAAACTGTCCAATTGCAAATGTTCACAGAAAACTTCATATCTAAGAACTATAAGGCCGTGGTAGAAAGTTCATATCTTGATGAAAAAATGGCGCCCTTATCTTCTTCTCAAAACAAGAATGTCTAACGGTTATGGTTAAAATTACGAGTTTGAGTCATTTGCTTGTGCCTTATCGAGCGGCATCAGTTGATTTTTGTTTTTTGTTTAACGTCCTGCTGTTTTGCACTTAAGGCTAATGAAGACGGGACCTACAGTTTTACGTGGAATCCGAACCACAGCCAACGATGTCTGTTAAGAAACCATTAATTTAGAAAATTATTCGGGGTCAATGGGAATTGAACCCGGAACTTTTCCATTGATGGTTGCCATGACGATTGATAAAGCATTGACGCCTTAACAATCTCGGCCATAGTGGCTAAGCATCAGTTGATTTAGACAACCACAATTTTACAACGATGATTACATTGTAAACATACGTTTTAGAACAAATCTGTAAATACAAAAATTCCAGTTTGAAACATTTCCTTTCCATTGGTTTTTGTTTTATTGAGATTGAATAATATTTAGTGGGTGAAATTATTCGATACAAGTTATGTTGCTGAGTCTACTTAATTGAACAGTCTGCCATTTAGAGGGTTAGACAAAAATTATAAGAACCCAAAGGAGGGTGCTGCAGCCCCCACAGCCTCCCTGGATCCGCCAAAGGATGGGTATACTATTCAGCTTACCCAGCCAGAAATAAGTGATGCTCCTTATCAGCAAGATGGAGCTCCATGGTCTGGCTCAGATTTTACACAGTGTAATTTCT
This sequence comes from Philaenus spumarius, assembly GCA_018207615.1. Taxonomy (NCBI): domain Eukaryota; kingdom Metazoa; phylum Arthropoda; class Insecta; order Hemiptera; family Aphrophoridae; genus Philaenus; species Philaenus spumarius. The sequence continues at coordinate 41,703 of JAGFPH010006860.1, forward strand.
CCTTGGGGGGAGGGGGGGGATTCCACTATTGTCACTATAGCCTATCTATACGCTATAGCAACAAACTATGAGCTGTAGCAGCGCTACATAATTTTGCGGTTGGCTAGAAACTAAATTAAAACGCGACGTTTTCATGTTTAAAGGGAGGAGCGAGCGTTAGCTTGAAATCGGTCACTAATGTCCGTTTACAGTTTAGTTGATAGCATGGGCAGGCATTGTCCATTAGGACAGGCATTCCTAGTTATTAAGAATATGTTTCCCTTGATATTGTTTTTATTATATTTCCAAGAATAATTTGTATTAATAATGTGGAAAATAGTGGTTTTGCTTACATTTATTTTGATGGAAGAGCTGTTTTTTTAGGAAAGTAAATGAATGAATATTGTACAGCAATAACTGAA
>JAGFPH010006860.1:42113-66593 GCA_018207615.1 Philaenus spumarius
AAAATCTTTCCCGCCTAAAAGGTGCTTACAAAATTAAAAAATGTTAATTTCTGGCAATTTTCCCAAAAGTTTCTCGTCGAGAGCTTTAATTCAAGTATAAGGTTGAGGGGGGTCCGATTACGGGAAGTGCATAATAATTAATGTCAATGAATCAGTGTTACCGTCTAGCTTTATATAAGTAGATAATGTATTAGTGAATATTAGCCGATGTAGTTAGGTCAGGTAGTAGCGCGGCAAGCCTCCATAAGGCCAATGCTATCAACTAAACTGTAAACGGACAATAGTGCCTATTATCAAGTCTAATTGGACATAATCGCAAAGCGTAAAGTAGTTCTTATTTTTTTATACGCTGTTAGGACCAGTTGGTGCAGTGTGAACCCACTTTTGCAGCTTCGAAAAAACCGTGCTCGCTGCGTAACACGTCGAAAATGCAAAATTTTCGTACTTTATCTGCTTTATAACTCGTAAACTTTGAATTGTGTTGTGAAGTGAAAAATATAAATTAAACAGGCCTATAAATAACAAAGTAATGGTAAAACCTTAACTAATGTTCTGCTTTTTCAGTTAAATATGCAAATTTAAAATTTAAATAACGAGGAAATAACTACAAAAGTATTGAAGTTTTGTAACTACGTTTTGTAAATTATGTTTACCTAGATAATAAAGCTGTATATTTAAAAGTTAATTTTCTTTATTCGTTAAGAGATAGCAGTACCTCCTGAACAGCCTTAAAAACTATATCATTCTAGTTACTTTTTCCCCAACCAGAGAGCAGCACCTCTCAGACCTTCTATATTACTAATATTCCCTTCTCTTCTCTAGACCTATATATTACACCTTCTACCTTTCCTAACGGTGAATTAAGGCTCGACAGAAGTAAAAACATATTTCTGAGTTGACCGCAGCTCTCCAAGTGACAGAGTTGTACACTACTAGCATTTAGTTTGCTAGTTTTTCATTCTCCCGCTGGCAAATATAGGGCACCTTCAAAAAGGAGGAAAATAGTGGATTACAGACGCAACCCTGACTGTAAACGTATTGAAATGCGCATGCGTGACAATGAATGTATCATCATTGTATTTGGATAACCTAATAGAACTCCGATCCAATGCAATATTTCGTTCCACTGGAAATTCGACGATAGTGGCGCTATCTATTGGGGAAACGACGGAGGCTGTGTGAAACACCAATGCTGCCAATGATTCCTCCCTAGCGCTACCTCGCGGCGCGATCATGCACTATTTTCCCGACAACCTTTTTTTCGGCACACAGCCCCCGTATGCATGCATGATCTATTTTATTATTCATGATCTATGGTATCATTAAACACAGATTTCTCTCACACATTGAACATTAACATATATATATTATTTTTGCAGTATTCATCCGCGAGCAACAAGTTGATGTGATAACCACCAGAGTGCAGGCTAAACACTCGAGTAGGGACACAAATTCGGCGCGTACATGCTTCCACAATAACGGCGATTTTTCGTCATAAATTATCAAAAATTAATTGCAATTACTTTTATTTTAAAGATAATTAAACTTCGAATAATCTTTTTACACTTTTTTTATTTGCGTGATTGAATAAGAGATATATTGCAAACTTTGATTTTGAGTTAAGTCAAAGAACAAATTTAGTTAAAAACAAATTTTAAAAACCAAAAAATATCCACATTCTGACCGTCCTATCGTTTAAAATGACACATTCAGAATAATTTTCTGATCATTATTACTTTTAATAATCTTATTACCCGTTTAACATTGCTCTTATGGGAGTGGAAATTAAAGATGGTGGCTGGGTCTACCGAGCCTTAACTATGTTTTTTTTTTAATAGAGTATAAATTGTTTATATAATATTAATTAAATAATTGGGTTGAGCAGACATACCATTTTCGGCAACTCAGACTTCCAGAGACTAATTCCAAATTATATTAATATAGCTTTTTTTAACAAATTATAGTGACGTTATGAAATTAATATTTCTTTAAACACAATTTATTTTTTTATTTTTTTAAACTTTAGACCGTAAAGTTTTTATTATAAAATGGTTGGCCAACAAACATATAAACATAATATATAGTTTCCAAACGGGCAACATTTTTACCCCTCCCCCTCCCCTTAACACCAGAAAAAATGTTATAATAGGTATGGTAAGAAGTTTTACGTTGATATATCAATCCATTTAAATTATATCGAAGTGTATCACGACTTATTTTACACCCTGTATATATAGTTAGAACTCTAGCGGCCATATCTGGTCCAAATTTTGTACTCATTTTGGTTTCCTAAGTCGCTCGAAAGAGTTCGTTAGCAAAAAAATCCAACAACCGGAAGCACGCTTTTTGACCGCAAGTTATTTTTTTTTTATCATTTGTACTGGAATGAAACTTTTTAGGGTTTTTCTAAAAAAAAAAATATAGTAGATTGTTCTGCAAAGTTTTTTTTACACGACCTTAAAGCCTGGATCCCCAAAATCGGGTGTAAAATAAAAATACCATAAAAGTACCCGGTTCAAATTTAGCTTCTTCTGATCCGAGGATGACGGGAAGCAAACTTGTGAAACAAGTTTTTCCGCTGCAAGCTAAGCGAAGCTAACCCTAATCTGAGGCCGCAAGGTCAAGGTGCAAAGCAAGCTGCGAGCGAAGCTGGAACGCAGCAGCGCCTGAGCCCGGGGCTGGAGGCTGAGGTGCAAACAAATTCTACTAATATGTTTAGTACACGCGGGCAGCTATTCAACGCCTTCGTGAGTAAACCGATTTCCCAAATAGTTGGTTGAAAGTTGAAACCATAAATCTTATAAACCTAATTTTGGAAATTCCCCCAACTCACGTTCAGCTGAGTAATCAAATTATTTAATACGCTGTGGAACTAGCAATAAACGCATAACCCATTTATATTAATAGTTCCCATCAAATAACGCTTGGATTGACAAAATTTAGAAATAAATGTTTAAATGCACAATTTAATAATAACTTAATCACTTTAAATCGATCAATTTCACTAATTTTACGAGCCATCGACTCTTTTGATTCGCGATTAATTAATTTTTATTGTTTTTGGAATCGTTATATAAGATTGAGAGATGTTTGTTGGTGCTGAAGTTGGTAACAATGGCTTTCAGAGTACGGACGATGTTCGCGCTTGCGCTCTGCGTTGTGGCGGTCTCGGGAAGTTCCGTCATCGGACCGAAGAAGGAGGTAAGAGAACCAAAAGTCTGCTCTTAGTATCGTAGTCGTTTATTTAGGTAGCTACCTCATGTAAGGCCTAATCATACCTTAAACGATTCATAGACGGTTCATTTAAGGCGGCCTTTACTGAGGCTATAATAAGCAGACCTATAAATATCAAAGCCCACTAAAGAATACCGTTGAGGGACGGACGGGCTTGTATACACCGAAACCTTGAACGCTCCAATCGCCGTAGTGCGACGTTGTCACGTTCTTCCCACGATTCTAACTGACTGCGGTTGACTCAACGCATTTATAATTCTTTAAACTGTGCGATCAAGCCTCGAGCGGTAAATACCAGGAGTGTTCGAGGCTAGTAGATATGGCAACGCTGCGCCCCATCCTTTTGGCCCCCTCGCAACGGTATTCTTTAGTGGGCTTTGATATAGACACCTGTACTTTACCAATTTTACAAAACAAAAATCTCTAGAATAATATCTCAATAACTAAATAAAACCCTATCATTTTGTAATGAAACTCATTAAAGAATTTTAATTGCATTTATATAGTTTCTTTACGAAGTTAAACAGAAATCGTTCATTACATTCATGGTTTCTTACTTTAATATTGTTGGCACTTAATTCCAACAGTTGGCACAACTTAGCAACTCAAAAATCAGCTTAAACTGGCGAATTTATTCGAACTTTAATAATCCGCATTCTTTAGGCATAGGCCTAACAAGACTAAAATTGGAGCAATCTAAACTAGAGGCCTATTATATACAGAAAATTGACACAAGCCTAGCTTATGCATGGTTCATTATTAACTTTTAGTTATTGCAAATAAAATATCCCTTATTTATTGCAATTAGTTCAACAAGTTTTTAAATTTACTCTGATTGCCACAACACCGAATATTTGTAAAGTACTGTATATTATTTGAGGTTATGTGCTTACTGATAGATCTCGTTATTAATGAGTGCTCATAGGAAAGATGAGCTATTGCAGTGGCTCTTATGGTGAGACGTAAGAGCGGAGGTACACAAGTTGGTGTTTTAAGGGTCTGCTCCAGTTAACGAGAAAGTAACCGGAAACGAAAGCTCTTCTCACTATATCCCTATCTAAACAGTGCAATTTCTTGCAGCTGAACGCTTTGACATTGCCTCATTTCAAACTATTTTATAAGTCTATCTTTTGTAAATGAATGTTGAAAAAAACTGAATATTCTTTATAAAATTTCGGATCCGGCTTGCAAATTATTTTTCATTATTAATTGTTTATTGTGTTAGGGAAAAAATTCAAACTTTGTTCTTACAAAATGTCAATTACATAACAAATCAAAAGCATTTAAAAAAACTAAATTGCAACACGGATACGTATTGTGACTGTGCTTAAAATGAGACCTTGCAAACAATTTTATGATAAAAAATAAACGAAATAAATGGTTTGAAATTTAACATTGCTCTTATGGGATAAAAATCCAATATGGCCGCCACTACAGCAGACCCTTAAGGCTAAACATCCCAGGATTAGTTCCAAATTATGCCACCACGGCGCAGCACCAAAATGGAGCCATTTTGTATTGGTGTTTATTGGTGGAATTTTTGTCCGATGTTCATTTGCAAAACTGATTTGTGAACGGAATAAGATTATAATTCACGCCAATGAAGCTAAATTTTAATTAAGTTGCTGGTTTAAAAAAAAATAATAAAATAATTGTGTTACAAAACGAAAAATGCAAATCGCAGGTAGTCATTTTGAAGACAATAATTTTTAATTAATTTTACACTTTTAATTTTTTAAATCGCCTGGCTGGTTTAGTCGGTATCGTTGTTTATACATTTACAGTAATGAGAACAAACGCGAGAGTGACACGAAGCAGGTGCAGTGCCGCTGTGACTCACTCGCGCCACCTATCCCCCCACCACGCGTCTCAGATGTTGCTTGTATACAGTTGGATGACGGTTTCCCGCACTTCCATCCATGTGCTCTCCCGCGATTTTTCTTTGTTGTACTATTGCGTCGTCTTGTAATTATTGTTATTGAGAACGTTATTTCGTTTAACATTTGTTTTCTCAATGGATCGCCGAGGAACAACAAAATATAAAAAGCAACTTCGGCTTTCAACGAAGGCTAACTATATCTTAGTTAGCCTAAAATATAGAAAAAAGGAGTGTAACGGGTGTTACTGAAAATGGGTAGTGAAGTTGAACTTCATGTAAATGATCTTAAAACTCTGTGAATTTTAAAACTGTAAAATTTTAAAAAAATATGAGTTATTCCACAGTAAATGTATGTAATGGAACTGTAATTCAAATTGATATTGGCATTCAATTTTTTTAAACATAAAATTAAATCTTGTGCAACGGGTGTTACATTAAAATGTAACGGGTGTTACGCTGTTGCTAAAATTAAGATTTTAACATATATTATATAATAATAAGGTGTCAAATAATAACAAGAAGTATAATTGAGGTTTCTTTGATCACTATAAGAAATAAAAACTTATATTTCATAAAAAACTTATATTTAACAAATATATATACTTAATACATTACATGGATATAGTTCAGTACTTTTTATAACATGCCTTAGGGCCTATTATGAATTAGACTTACTAAATAAAGATCAGTCTTATATATGCCCCTATCAAGAATTAATAGAATAGGCCTAAAACTTTAAATAAAAACAAAATAATCGCTAAATCAAATTCTAGAATTAACAATTTGGAACTTCATAAGCTCATTCATTTTTCAAAAATATCAACTGCTAGTGGAAACTCGTAAAGAATTGTAAAATGTCCTTTGGGCTACTGTAGGCTGTTGTAATTTGCCAAAAATATTCTTAAATTTGTCATCTCTCAGAATATGATATTTAATATCCCAGCGAAATCTGAGATATTGATGATAATTGCGCTTCTTATTTTTCTCCCTACATTTTTTTACTCTGCTTTGGATCTTTTCAAGTTGTTCTTCTTTTAGTGTATTGTTCTCTGCTCTTCTTTTTTTATCTCACTCTCTGGCTTTTTGAAAATGCTGCTGACACTTTACAACGTCACTCATCATTTTATCATGAGAAAAAAAAATTATGAGGTGTAATAGTAATAGAATTAAAACTTTAAAGATAAATAAAATCATTTGATACACCTAACATTCATTGCCCAGTAAATATGTTAAAAGATTGATTCTGGAATTTCAAATAGGAAATTCGCAGTATGAAATTTGAAGGTGTTATCGTGTTAAATTTTATTTAAAATAACATATCATTCTTAACTTTTTAAGTGTTGCTACCAAAATTAATAAACTCTCAATAGGGCTATGTATTTAAATTCTACTTAAAATGAATATAAATATACTAAACACTGAATGGTTGTGAGTTGTGTTGAATTGTAACACCCGATACATTAAATTATGTAACACCCGTTACGCGAATTACTCATTAAATTATAAAACTAAAATTAAAATAATAATACCAAAACATTAGGGAAACAAAACCTCTTACTACTTTTACAGTAAAAGTACTTTCCTAAGGTGTTTGTTCATTTTGTAATACTAACTTTTGTAAACAAAATGTAACAGGTGTCACATCACGTATTACTTAAGTTTAAAGGCAAATTACAAATGAAAAGACAATATATTATCTTAAATTATGGCATTAATAGTTAGAGAAGCCTTTCAGCTATCTTCTGTAGCAACTTCAATCACTAGATCAGCTGTTTCATATTTATTGCAGTGCTGCTAAGTTCACAGAAAAAACATTTCCGGAGGATAGCTGTTGATACTCACAGAACAAAGAACTTAAACTAATTACAAATATTAAAATTTGCTAAAAATGTTAAACATATTATTAAAGTAGAACTTTTCACATTGACATGCAACATATTGAATTATATTATATTTTATTTTTATTTTTTACACCTCAGGCTTACTTTAAATAAATGGTATTTTGCACTATTCATTTTTTATTTATTTCTCGTTTTCATGTATTAAAATATAAGTTTTATTAAACCTATACTAAACTAACGTTATAAGGTAATATTCCTGGTGTTATTGAATAATGTATGGCCAAAGAACCTGTATATAGGCCTACTTTCATAAATCCTTTAATTTGAACTACTGTATATTTTTCTATATTTATTTATTCTAGATGTATCTTTTCGACTTACAGAAAATACTTTTTAATAGATAACAAACACCTGTCGTAATCAGTAGTCTAGTCTAGTAAGTGTGTCCGGCCAGAGTATGAATGCGAGTAGTGAGTGAGTTGACGAACGCTACAGTTGCAGGGCCGGGCAGAGCGGCTGGCTGGGCTATGCTGGAGGGGGGGGGGGGGGGAGGGTGCGCTACGCGGCTGGAGGAGGGGACCGGAGCGTGAGAGAAATAATGATAATATCTTTAAAAAATGATTCCGATACGACCATTTGACCGAGTTAATATCTGAAAACGGCAAAATTCTTTTAAAATTTGTATTTACAAAATGACTACCTGCGATTTAAACAAAATATTACAGCAAAAAAAATCTGTATAAAACTTTTTTATAAATAAATTTAAAAAAAAAACATCACAATAGCGTGAATGTTTGATTCATATCATTTACAAAATAACTTACAAAACAAAAATCGGATAATAATTACGGAAATTATTCGTAGTACAAATTTTCCGCAGAAGTGCTGCCATCTATCGGGCCAAAAACACAACTTTTCAGGGATGTTTAGCCTTAAGTCACTCGTACGAGTTCGTTAGTCAATAAAATCCAACTTTTGGAAGCGCGTTTTTTAACCGACAGTCATTTTTTTTTTTTAGATTTTTGTACCAAAATGAAACGTTTTTGTGGTTGTATATACAAAATGAATATAGGAGATTATTCTGCACACTTTTGTATTTACACGACCTTACAGCCCATTTGGTTCCGACAAAATCAATCAAAACGGAAAATACCATAAAATTACCATACAAAACGAGGTTGGCCTCTACGAGCGAAGCGAAGCAATCCATAATCCAAGAGCGCAAGGTCGAAGCGCAAACTCGCAAAGCCCTCTTTAGTTGGTTAATAAACTTAATTTTGTAAATTCGGCTTTCAGCTGCGTGATAGAATTATGTTCATATTCATCGGATAACACTATTAACTATGACCAATACATTAAAATGTACATTATCGCAGCATTAATTCTAACCGCTATTCCCCGCAAAATAAACTCAATTTATTAAATTGTTTTATCAGTCTCGTTCAGTAGCCTGCGGCATTACTAATTATAAATATGTCGATATGACTAGTTGCTTCCCTAAACATTTCACTTAGAATAGATACGTAATGTTATAGAATTTGAATGTTTAAAACAGAATTTTTATGTTTAAAACATTGAACTTAGACTTTTTATTCTTTTACAGTTTCAAATTTTTATAGAGGAAAAATATACCGACACATTTTGTATTTTGTAGGCCTAAAGTTTAGAATATTATTAAAACCGTAAAAGATGGGACAAAAACAGAAATGTGTGTTACATTTCGTTGTTCATAATATGACCTCGTGAACCAGTGCAACACATTATAATTAGTTTTATTTCAATCCTACAATCCTAGTGGACCCAGCAATGATTCGCTATTGCTTGATTTAATTTAAAGGGTAGTTATTCCATTTCATTACATTGACTTAAGTAATCGAATTGCAAAATGATGTTTATACCACTTAAGAATATACTACACAAATTTAGATTTTGTAAACCTTTAGACCTATAGATAATTCAGTAAACCTTTTGTTTGCTTTTACCAAATCTAAAAAAAACTGATAGTTGTGAAGGATTGTAAAAAACCTGATTTTAAATTAGCCTAATTGGTTTCAAATAAACGTGTTTTGGTTCATTGTAGGCCTAACCTAAAAATACGTTCAGTTTTTGATTCAACTCGGCTGTTTTATACCTAATATTATGTCACCACCGATGTTTGAATTAAATTAAAATATCGTAAGCATTAGTTGACTTTTGTTTACTTTAAGTTGGTCAAGCAACTTAAAAAAGCTGTTGGTTTTGAAGAATAATAAACTGATAAGTAAAGTTGCTATGGTAATAAATGTAAACAAACATGACGTGTTGCTAAGCTTTTTATACGATCAGCTGTTTTTTTGCGCTATGGCCTTGAGTCCATACAAAAGAGGCTGTTAGGTTTTTTCCAAATTTGAAATTAAATTTTCTGTATATAAAAACCTAATTCGAACTATTAGGAACATTTTAAAACAAAATATAGCCAAATTGGTCCAGCCGTTCTCAAGGATGCGCTTACAAAGGAACAATTCACTTTTATTATATAGATTGAACTAGGACGTTCACAGAAGCGTCGGTAATAGTATTGTAAAAGGGTTGGTTGCGGACGGGTGGCTAATAAACCCTGCAGGTCAGTTTGTTCTGCCTCAAGTTAGGGTGGTAAGACCTATACAAATATTGTATGCGTGTAGAATATGGATAATCCTCTTTTATTATATAATAATTTAGAACCTCTATATAGAAGCCTACAGATAGAGCCAATTAGGATCGAGCGCGAAGAGGGGAGTGTGCAAGTCTCCTACGCCGGCTCCCACCACATTTCCCCTCTCGCGGTGGAGTATAGTCAGAGCCGCCTGCCCTACCTAATTCATGTCTGCTATGTAGTCGTGTTGGTTGTATATCAACACTTTTTGGTGGTGACTGTACTGAAGACTCACAGTCGAGTAGGAGAGGGTAAGACGTTACAGCGCATGCTCAAGTGACGCTTCACGCTACTTGGCACTATCTGTACCAATGGACCAGTCACATTTTTTACTACTAGGCCTACATCTTTTGAAAATCACTTTTCAAATTGCCGGTTAAAATATTTGTTAGATGTATAATACCCACAAACCCTTTATATAACGTTCGTTTAGGGATCCGTCCGTAAACACATGCAAAATCAATACATTTTTAAAATCTTCATATTCATCAATTGCATCCGTTATTAGAATCACTTTCGAACTCACAAAAATTCTAGAAGGTATGTTGGTAAGAATTAAAAGGTAGGCTACTGAAAAGGAGAGACTCTGCATTGCAAATAAACCTAAGGCAGACTTTAGGTACCTTTATAGGGTTATTTTATAATCGATACTGTAAGTTTAACTTTGCATTAAAAAATTATACTTTAAGGCCCACTAAAATTTTCCTTTCCTTAAGGCTACCTAAATATGAGTACAAGTCTTAGTATACAGAGTGAGTCCGTAATAAGCACAGATATTTCAGAGGTGCTCATATGCGTAGAAATACTTTCTATAAACATATACAGTACCCGTAAACATTCTTTTCCTGTTTAACTACTTTATTAAAAGACATAAAATGTGGCGTTCACAAGGATCAATTTTGGGACCATTTTTATTTTCAATTTATGTAATTGATGTAGCGTCCCGGTATTATTAGCGAATTTCCATAGGAAAAATTGAGCTATTGCAGTGGCCCTTATGGTGAGACCCAAGGTCGGGAGTAGCAAATGAGCACCGATCATGGTCCCCAGAACACATTTTAGGGTGTCATTAAAATTTATATTTATATATAGACTATATACATATATATATATATATGTGTGTTCGCAATCTAGCGGCCGCATTTTAAGTACGATTTGGTCCAATTTGGTATACGTGTTGGTTGTCTATGTCGCTCGGACGAGTTCGTTAGCCAAAAAAATCCAACAACCGGAAGTGCGTTTTTTGACAGGAAGTAACTATTTTTTGAGATTTTTACTACGAAAATTATATTTTTTTAGAGTTTTTTTTCAAAAAAATATAAATGTAGGATGTTATTCTGCACATTTTGTTTTTTTACGCGACCTTATAGCTCGCTTGGTTCCCCCAAAATCGATCAAAACGTAGAATATCATAAAAGTATCTGGTTCGAAGCCAAGTGGTGCAAACTCGTGAGGCCACTAGGCGCAAACAAATTCTACTAATATATTGCGTAGGCTACTCACAGACAGCTGTTCAACGCCTTCGTGAGTAGACCTATTTCCCAAATTGTTGGTTGAACCCCTATAACATAGGCCTATAAACTTAATTTTGGAAATTTGCTCAACTCACGTCAGCGATCCAGCTGCGTGGTCGAATTATTTTATTTGCTGACGATACAACTACAGAGTTGTTAAAGCAACAAATTTGAAGGACCTAGCTGACTTGACTGGAAGGACTATGAATAAACTTTCTGGTTCATAGAAATGACTTGCTAATAGAAATGAAGGTCAGTTTTGAGGGCGTAGAACATAATTCCATAGATATGACAACATTCTTGGGACTTTATATTGACAAAAATTCGAACTGGAAGCCTTTTTTTTAATATCTTCAAAAAAGTTGAATACTCAATGTTTCAAAATGTTGGTATTGAGAAGCACAATTAATTGATTTTATAACCAGATTAATGATTTATCATGCCAGTTTTTGCTCTGTCATGCGATATGGAATAAAAGTATATCCATTGCATGTATGGTTTGAATAAAACTAGTTCATGTAAAACAATTTCTAGGGATAGGAGACTGTTGACACTTCCATCTTTGTATATTTTGAAATGCCTATTATTTATTAAAGCCAACCAAAATGTTCATCAATATTGGACTAGGAACAAAATAAACTTCCAACTATCTAAACATCGCCTTAATATACCAGGTGTCTTAAAAGCCCCCCCCCCCACTTTAACTTTTGTGTTTGTTAAAACAAACAAATATCCTTTGGGGAACGATACTAACTTAGCGCCTTTTGAAGCAATCGTAAATTTTGAGTGTCCCTAAAAATGGGGGATTTTGAAAACAACTCAAAATTTTTAAATGGGAAGTATGGTCATGTGATACCTTTACAAAATTTTCTAAGATGTAGAAGTCGACTTAAAATTTACGAAATCGATTTGGAAGCAATTTTTTAGGTCAATCACTTTGAAATAAACATTTTTTGTCCCTTTTTTGTCAATTTTTTTCTAAAAACTCTTTCTTTTCGAGATATTAGCAACTTTATGTCGATTTATTTCAACACGTTTAGGGCCGCCATTTTATTTTTTGTGGTCCTATTTTTATTTTATTTATGTCATTTCCCTAGTCCTAAATAGACCTTTAAAATGAGGTATCACATGACCATACTTCCCATTTAAAAATTTTGAGTTGCCCCCAAAACCCCCATTTTTAGGGGACACTCAAAATTTCCGATTGCTTCAAAAGATACTTTGGGCTAAGTTAACACTAAAGTTAAAGAGGGGGGGGACTTTTAAGACACCCGGTATATGAAAGAACAAGTGAATATATGGAAAAAAATGTTCAATAAGCTTCCTCTGCACAATGTTACTTGTTTTTATAGCTATAGCTATATTATAAAATGTAATGTAACGGTAAATAAATAAATAAATACAGTTCTATTACCCGTAACATTTAAATTTCGGGTTAAATCCTCACAAAACAACTAAATTTACCCATTAGTTTGATGATAAAATGTAGGTCTACTTCTCTTAAACTAATTTGATTACAAAACCAACGTCTTCCTTAAACAATCGCCAGTTTTTTTAGCTTTTGTAGTGAATTGTGAGACTTAAGGCCAGGTGTGGTCAATAAGCACCGATCATGGTCCCCACATCATGTTTGGGGTGGTATTACAATTTGGGTACGTATGGATCGCACTTTACCGGCCGCATTTTACGTCCGATTTGGTTCAAACGCGGTACACATGTTGGTTTTCTAAGTTGCTCGGACGAGTGCAAAAAGTAAACATTTTTTGAGATTTTTTGTACTATACTGAAACTTTTACGGGTCTTTATTTTTAAAATATAAATATAGGAGATAGGAGATTATTCTGCAAATTTTTGTTTTTACACAACCTAACAGCTTATCTGTTTCCCCCAAAATTGATCAAAATATAAAATACTATCAAAGTACCCGGTTCGAATCCACGTGGTGCAGATTCTGATCCCAGGTCGACAACAAACATAGGCCGAGCGCAAGTTTCCGTTGCGAGCGAAACGAAGCTGCGCGCAAGTATTCAGAGGCTTCGAGAGTGAACGAATTTCCCAAATAATTAATTAAAATCCTAATTTTGGAAAGATTCAGATAATATATAATTTTATCAGTATAGTATTAAGTGTTTATTGCAACAATAATTACAGTAACTGTAATATAATAGAATCCCGAACGCCTTCTAATAGAATGGATACTATTTGTGCTAGACTTTGTGTGTATTTTGCATAAGCCCTGCATTGAAGGCGTTCTATTATTATATTATGCATGTTTTACAAAGTTTTTCAAATAATCATAGGACTAAATCTTCAGCGAAGAGGACGTTAAACATTTTGAGCAAAGAATAAGCGTTAAGGCTCTGCTGCGGGTAAAATGTACGATTTATGAACAAGCTGATGAATGAAAATGAAAACTTTGTAGGTTCACTAGTCTGTCTGTGTATCTCAATCGACTTTCTACGTACGTTGGAGGGGGGGGGGGTTACAGTTTGGTACACAAACATAAACAAGTTTAGTACAAATGGTTTTAAGAAATTTTATAAACAATTTTGCGACACGTAGTTTTTAAGATATTTCTAAAAATTTTACTTAAAAACTTATTTCCACTTTATTTCAAAAAGTACTTTTGTTATTTTTATTATTTTTTAAATGGTTTTGCAGGTACGTTATTTTACATTTGTAGAAGAGAGAATTTCCTTAGTCTAGAACTAGATCGGGAGGAGGATACCCCTCGCCTTGTGTCAAATAAAGGGCCGCCAAAGCTGAACACATTTTAGTGAAAACCTCTTTAGAAGTGAAATCTCTTTAGGCTCACCGAACATTTTTTGGATGAGGTAAAATATACGAACTCGCGATACGCATTTAAAGTGAGACGCTTTGTGTTTTTGATTTAGTCGATCATTTCTTCTTCTTCATTGGTTTGAACGCGCACTAATATAAACCTGAAGTTTAATGTAACAGCTGATCGTTAATAAAGAAGAAGAAATCGACGAAATAAAATAGGCAGTGGTAAATTCAAAGGCTTAAACTCAATAGCTGAATGGGTTTAGTCACGTCACGCTACCGACAATATGGAAATTGTGCTTCCTCACTTTGTAGTTGTGTTACTTTTATTATTATTAATCGTGTTTATATTATTTTTTAGATTTCAATTTTAAATGGGACAAGATAAAATAATGATCAAATTTCCAATTAAACCAATATAACCGACTATTTATAATTACTAGTGTACCTGGCAATGCTTCGCTATTGCTTGATTTACCTAACCTAAAATTATATTTAGTTTTTGATCCAAATCAGTTGTTGATCAAAATCAGCTGTTTTAAGCTTTTCATACGAACAGCTGTTTTTTGTGCCCCTGATAAAATCAAAAGAAATCTTTCTTCTTTTTCCTTAAGATTGACCTTCCATAAGATTAACATTGAAACTTTGAGGGCCACTGGAGCGTATCCCTGAGGACCGATGTAAATTATAATGGGATTAATTTGTGGTTTAAACTCACCGCCAGCAATCCTTTTTTGAAGTATCCTTCTATTTTATAATTATCACGACACGTGTTTCGGACATAAATGTGTTTTTAATTATTTTTATTCACCAGACGATGGACGAATTATGTCCGAAACACGTGTCGTGATAATTATAAAATAGAAGGATACTTCAAAAAAGGATTGCTGGCGGTGAGTTTAAACCACAAATTAGTCAGTTAAGCATATCCGGTGCTCTAGATTACTTATTGTAATATAATGGGATTCTGCTCATCTACAGGACACTACCTTTCTAACGGTATGCGCGAATTTCTCCTACGATGCACACAAGCTGAGAAAAAAGGACAAGTTTTGTGCTTGCCTATTAATATATAGATAACAGTTTTCACTTCTGCGGCAGTCCCACGACTGCTTTCTTTTCTTTTTGTATTTTAAAATGGTGGCCGGTTATAACAGCCCTTGAATATAAAAAGCTTGCTGCAAAGTTCCTGTGAGATGCGCCGTAGCGGACTTTTAATCCATAACATTTATTGCTTGTATTGTTTTAATTTATAATTAACAGTTTAGCCGACTCTGACGGACGAAAAAGTTTAATTTTCATAAAGATCGGATAATAAATACAGCAGAAAAAGGCAATAAAACAACATAGGGGAGGGGGTAGGATTCAAAATTGAACTGTTTTTTGGGTAGATGTTTAAATTTTCAAAAGTAGGCCCTACATATCTTTTAAACCATTTAAGATATTTTTGATTTCTAAAAATTATTCTGTGTATAATTAGTTATTCTATTAAATGTGTTAATTTTATAATTAATTATACTTTAATATTTGTTAATTTTATCACTTTATGTATTTTGAAAAGTGCAAAATTTGGGGTATTTTTGATCAGAGCGTAGCGCCGATGGTCGGACTTTGAAAATTCATAAAACAATAACTTGATATGACACGAATGTAAAATTTTCGCAATCTTTCTAACTTGTAGTGTTTTATAAGTGGTGATAATTTCATCAATATCAGATAACCTAAGATTTTTCGAAAGTTTTCCATACAGGTCAGAGAATTTTTGAAAAATCTTAGGTTGTCTGATTTTGATGAAATTATCACCACTTATAAAACACTCTAAGTTAGAAAGATTGTGAAAATTTTACATTCGTATCATATCAAGTTATGTTTCTATAAATTTTCAAAGTCCGACCATCGGTGCTACGCTCTGATCAAGAAGACCCCAAATTTTACACTTTTCAAAATACATAAAGAGAAATCAAATTTACAAATATTAATGTATAATTATGAAATTAACACACGTAATAGAATAACTAATTATACACAGAATAGCTTATAGAAATTAAAAATAACTTAAGTGGTTTAAAAGACATTTACTTTTGAAAATTTAAACATCTACCCAAAAATACAGTTCAATTTTGAATCCTACCGCCTCCCCTATGTTGTTTTTTGCCTTTTTCTGCTATATTTATTATCCGATATTTATAAAAATTTAATAGATCATTTTAATATACATGTGGAACATGTGTATAAAATTTCAAGTAAGTCGGTTAATAAATAAAATGCTTCTTTAAGTCAAAATATAGGTAATTGTTAATCTTTGACAATTAGCTTTAATTGTTAATCTTTAACAGCTGCTATTTTGTTTTCCAGGGAACTGGAGATTCGAAACACATTGTTAGCCAGGAAACAGGCAATGCTGAAAGCAAACATCGAGTGAGTACTTGTACAATCTTTGTGCAAACTTTTAACTATTTTATAACTAGTAAGGCCTTAAAAAATCACTGGCAGATTAATTAGATGCACATCAGAAATACGTGTAATAATTTATAAAAAAATACTATTTAAAACAACAAACTTTAGGCTTACCTAACTATGCTGAAGTAATGTTTAACTGGTAACTGCGTACAATTATAAGGATTATAAAACAGTAGGCCTATTTGTTAAAATGTTGTATTTATATACATTATCACATCTCAAAATAAAGATAAAAATATTATCTTTTAATTAATTTTTATTTCATATTGATATATCAGATGATTTAGAAGTTATTAGTATCGAATATGTTTGTATGTCATACGAAGATGTACGAATGTTTCCAAAGTTAAACGAATGGGTACCTCTTCTTTAAATTTGTATAAATGAATATTTCGATGATAAAAGGTTGTATTTATATTCATTTCATAACCTCTATGCAAATCTTATAACGCATTATAGCCTACATTAGTTCTACAACTCGTAATTATTGAAATCAACTTCACAAGACATTATATTATTGATTGAAGTTGTAAACATAACCCCAAAATATAATCTACGCTAGGTTTTGTTTAAGTATAACAGATGATGGGTGAAATCAGCTGTTATATTATATTGTTAATCACGTACGTACGTACGGACGTACACTCGCTTTTATAGGAGTTTATTATAAGTAAATCGTGTTTAATTTCTCACTTTGTAAGTTAAGGGGACTTTGGAGGTAACAAGAACTTTAAGTAAAATCAACAAACTAATATGTTTTAACTTAATTAAGTGATACGGTTATTTTATACATTTTTGAACAACGATAACCTACTTTTAAAAAACTTTTTTTTAAACCATTTTTACCTAGTTTTTTCTTATAAAGTCTTAAAAATAATGTTTTTTTAAATATAAAAACATGTTATTTTACACCTAGTAA
Source organism: Philaenus spumarius (assembly GCA_018207615.1). Classification (NCBI taxonomy): domain Eukaryota; kingdom Metazoa; phylum Arthropoda; class Insecta; order Hemiptera; family Aphrophoridae; genus Philaenus; species Philaenus spumarius. The sequence continues at coordinate 59,419 of JAGFPH010006860.1, forward strand.
AGAATTTGTAACAAACAAAAATAGGTTATATAGTAATTTACAACAGTTAAAAAGTGCAGCTTGATAGCTCAAGAGGTTTATTAGAAAAGTGTAGTCAACATGTGCATCAGAAAATGTTATTTACCGGTAGAGAAGAAAAAAAACTGCAAACAAATCTTATCGAAGTTTTTTCCCTGATGTCTTCCCTTTTTCGTTTTAGATTTCTTTTCTGTTTTCTTTTCCTCTTTGTACATTCCGAAGCAACTCTTTTACTATCAACTAGTGGACCCGGCATTGCTTGATTTAATTTTAAGGGTAATTTATTCCATTTCATCCCTTTGTCTTAAGAAATCGAAATGAAAACTTTTTTATATCAATTAAGAATAATAATTTTTAGCTTTATAGTTTCTAGAAATTTAGTAAAATTTATTTTTATTCTATAGCAGTAGTTATCCTGTTTAAGGGTCTTCTATACCTTAAACAGCAAAAATATGCACTTCGTACTACCTTGTTTCGGACGCCGTTTTTCAACCTAAAAAGTTCATCATAAATCGTTCTTAAATTGTTCTTAAAGGCTTTGTGATTTTGTCTTATATCTCATAATTGAAAGAAATCGTCGGCAACTCCTTATAATCAACAGTTTAAATGAGTAAAAATCGATTATTTTTAACGCATTTTTTGGGAGTTTTAATCAATAATTTCCATACTTTAAGCTAACACGTAAAAAATATAAAGCCTTATTTATAACCTAAAGTAGTTTCCCAGATTATTAATTTATAAATAGAATCCGAAACACGGTATTACGAATGCATGTTTCAACGATTTTGCGGCTTGAGTCAGGCCTTTTGCATTGAAATCATACTGTACACTCTGGAGCTTTCTTCAAGGTAAAGAAGAGCCTTAAAACCCTCTGAGGATGATGACCATGACGTTTTAAGGCAACTATACACATAATCATGTTATGTTTTCTTTAGAATAAAGGTGTAGGTTTAATAATAGCCCCAAAGCTAAGATGGTAAATAATGTTAAATGTTCATATCAAATTATTTCGTACATTTTATAACAGCAGTTATAATAAAGGTTAAAAGAACCAGCAAGGCCCAGGTCTAAACTTTAATAAAAACCTAACCTAAATGTTAGAAATTCTAATAATTGCTTGAAAGTTTGAAATCAGCTGTTAATGGAAATATTGGAGCAAACAGCTGTTTTGTCTGTTAGGCCTATTTTATTAGATTGGTTGCTATGGTAATAAATATGAGTACATGTGTTGGTTCATCAGTCTAGGCCTAACCTAAGATTTTAGAAATATTAAAATAAAAAATGTTTTAAACAAATAAAAGAGCACTCTAAAATATATCCTTTCTGGATTACCGGTTTCGGTGGTTAAATCATGAAATGACATGTGTAGAGGAGTTCTCATGTGATGTATAAAGTTGTTTTTTCAGTGTATATATTTAAATTTGTTCAAGTGTTTGTGTTTTTTAATGTTTTGTGTTAATTGTGTATAGTTTATTACGACGTGTTCCACAACAGTGGAATGAATCATTTTTGAGGTTGATCTGATGATGGTGGCATGAACCACCGAAACCGGTAATCCAGAAAGGATATATTTTAGAGTGCTCGACGGATAAAAATAAGGTAATTAATTACCCATTATTATGATAATTGCATTCTTGGAAGCTAAATAACATCATGTTTAAAATAAAAGAGCACTGTGGCGACAAAATCACACTGATTTAAATAAAAATCCCGAATCAAAAAACAAGGAACAAAAACAATAACTAAAAAACTAAATGGTAAGTTATGTTTAATACGTTACCCTTATGTACATTTCGATGACATGGTCATCATCCTCAGAGGGTTATGGAATAGTGTTAAGGGTCTTCTATACCTTGCGTAAAACAGCAAAAATATGCACTTCGTATTACCGTGTTTCGGACGCCGTTTTTCAACCTAAAAAGTTGTGAAACATCTTAAATTGTACTTAAAGGCTTTGTGCTTTTGTCTTATATCTCATAATTGAAAGAAATCGTCGGCAACTCCTTTTAATCGGAAGTTTAAATGAGTAAAAATCGATTATTTTTTACGCATTTTTGGGGTGATTTAAGCAATAATTTCCATATTTTAAGCTAACACGTAAAAAATATAAAGTCTTCTTTATAACTTAAAGTAGTTTCCCAGATTATTAATTTATAAATAGAATCCGAAACACGGTATTACGAATGCATTTTTCAACGATTTTGCGGCTTGAGTCAGGCCTTTTGCATTGAAATCATACGGCACACTCGGGAGTTTTCTTCAAGGTAAAGAAGAGCCAAATATGTATGTTTGTAGTGACCATTTATTTAAAAAAAATCCTGGTACTGTACTAATAAGTGTAAGTTCTGAAATTTTAGTGAAATTACTTGAGTAGTTTTTGAGCACATAGAAAAAGCAAGTGTATAAATGATGATTAAATTTTAAAGGCAGTTATTCCATTTTATCCCTTTGACTTAAGTAATCAAATTGCAAATAGTTTTTTATTTCACTTAAAAATAATATTGATAATTTTAGCTTTGTAGCTTCTAGAAAGTTAGTTTAATTTGTATTTATTGTATAGGGGTAGGAACCCAATTTCAATCCCTTAGACTGTAGGTATTGTAACGTCTAAACACTCCTGGCAAAAATATGGATAAACTGTGAAGTTTTTATCGAAATTGGTGGAATAGTGTTTGAGTCTATAAAAGACAATGAAACAAAGCAACAAAGAAGGGAAGAAACAAATATTCATTTTACTTTCTCACTATACTATAGTATAGAGAAAGCATAGTGATCGCAAAAAAAATCGATGTTGAGGTTTTTGTGGAAATATCCGTTTTGGGACCCCTGAGTCCAAAAAAGTGGGTTTTACAAAATGTCTGTCTGTATGTATGTATGTATGTATGTATACAAAGCTAGAGCGAAAACTATTCGATTGATTTCAAACAAATTTGCACCAGACACGTCAAATAGGCCTGTATAGATGCTTGAAAAAGGGTTTTGAAAAATTTCGAAAAAAAAAACTCATTTTTGGCAATAAAACCCCCCAAAAATCAGTTATTTTAAAAAAAAAAACTGCTCTAACGATTTTGATAAAATTTGGCTTATTTGTAGCCTTTAATGTACCCTACCATATGCAAAAAACCGAATCTTTCTAAAAATTCTCGTTTAGCTAATAATAATAATAATAATAACTGATGTTTTGGTGTTTTTTGGCCATAAACGGGGTTGTTTTTTAAAAATTTGCAAAACCTTTTTTCGTGCATCTATAAAGGCCTAATTTACGTGTTTGGTGCAAATTTGTTCAAAATCGATGGAATAGTTTTCTCTCTAGATAATAATAATAATAATACGTATTGGTTAATCTCCTACTTTAATAAAAAATCACCTCTCCTACCCCACCCTACAAGTCACGGTGAATCTGTTTAATAATTTAAATATGTTTGTGAGAAAGGTTGTGCCAGTTCCTGGTACCGTTTATTTATAATATATAGAGATTAATTTTGTTTAGGCCTATTACACTGTTATTTCCCACATAGTAGTTTATGTAACACTTGCACATTACCAAGCGCACCCCAGTTGAATGTAACTATAACATCTAACACTCCAATGTTTCGATGTTTTTATCCCAACAAAGTTGTTTTTAGGCATTCTGGTCCAGATAATGTTTAAGGACTGATTTAAGTGTTGGGTTCCACCGTGCCGGCATTATATGTTTTACTTCTAACATAACGGACTTTACAAAATACATATTTTTCTAGCCCTTTTGATTCCCAGTTATGTGTAATAATTGGTTTGTTCAACCCGGCATCCTATACCAACACAGTAAACACGCAATAGTGTATGTAAACAAAGTTGAATATAAAAAGAAAAAAAGCATTCGTGGGACTGCCGACAGAAGTGAACATAAATCGATGGTTATATTGGTTTAATCCGAAATTTGATCGTTATTTTTATCTTGTCCCATTTAAAATTGAAATCTTAAAAAAATAAAAATAACATAAACATGATTGCCCATAGTCAATATATACATGACAGTTTTCACGTCTGTACTGAACCAACACAGGTTTCTTTAATGCATTTACATTCATTAACATATCAACCAAGTTAGGAAATTTAGATGTACAAGAATAAGAAAGCACATTTTAGAGCACCAAGTAAACTATTTGCTGTCAATATCTTTAACTTCTTAGCTTTTATCCTTCATCCGCTTGTTTTGGCAGCTACACCATCCGATAAGGAATCAAAAGGGCTAGAAAAAAGGTGTCTTAAAATTTGTCGTTAACATGTACGGTTTTTGAGTAATTTAGGTTTGGAATTTTCAAACAGCCGCCATTTTGAAACGCATCGTTGAATAGAATCGGTTATTTTTCCTGAGATAGATCGTTGTTAGATTAAAATACTTCATGCTTCATGCCAAGTTTGAACTTAATCAGTCAAACCGTTCTCTAGATATGAATTATTTTGTTAAATGGCGGATATCTGGAAACTAAGCATTTCCGAACCTATGTTTATAGGTACTTTCTTCTTTACTTAAAGAACACGTCCTGAAAGTCCTTCCGTGAGTCACCCTGTATATTGATTATTCCATAACATGCGCACACCTTTAGCGATTTCAAAGAATACTTTCTTCACGAAAACTAAATCTACACTTCATGAGAAATGACGCCTACATGCCCTTACTACAACATATTTAAAAGTAGAGTAGAACAAGGTAATTTGTATTGTGATAATACAACATACATCTCACTACATGGACATAAACAGACACATACTCTTACGTAGGTCTGTTAACCTATAGGAAGGCCGAATGCAATTGCTTTTATATGCTTGTTATTTTTGTGCACAGGTCCTGACACGCCGACTAGAAGGACAACACGACAGAGCAGACGATTATATCGGGCTAAAAGTGAGTAAATCTAATAAAGAAAAGTAAGCTCCATTAAAATTATTACTATTTTTTTTAAATACTGTATTACAAAATCGGTTCGCAATACTCAGACGAATCAAGTTTTTCAGTAGTTTTTTTTTAATACTGATTATTAAGTGCAATATATTCTGTCTGCTTAAAACACGAGATATCGGTTATCTTGCTATAAACTTATACGTTATCTACTTTCAAAAAAGACTGCTTAAAAAACAAACAAAATAGTCAAGACGTTCTTCAGCTACTCCAAACGTGTGCTACAATCTCTCATCCACTTTAAAATTGTTCTCTTGCTTTAAAAACAAATCAGTCAAACATTCGCCAATTTTAAAGTTCTTTCCTGCTTTAAATTCAGGACGTTCAATATTTTTCAAACATTAAAATCAAGACATTATTAAATCACTTGTCGACTTTAAAGTTTTCTCTTGATATAAAAGCAAAACATTCAATCCCTTGCTCTTTATAAAGTTTGTTTCTACTTAAAAAATACGACATTTAATTCTTCTACTATTTAAAGTTGCCTTCCTGTTTTAAAAACGAGACAGTAAATATTTCACCTACTTTACAATTATTCTCAGGTTTAATAAAACAAGCCCTCGCCTTCTTTCAATATATTCTCCTGCTTACTAATGAAAACAAGACAGCCAAAACTTCATCAACTTTAAAGTAGTGATCATGTTTTTTTTTAAACAAAACAGTTATCCTCTCGCTGACTTTAAAGTTGTCCGCTGCTATAAAAAAAAAGAAAGGCAATCCCTTGTTAAGTTTAAAGTTGATCTAGTTTAAATAAAACGAGTGGTCAGTCCATATCCTGCTTAAAATGAATCCTTTGAAGTTCTCCTGCTATAAAGAGAGATAGCTAATCATTCGCCTACTTTAAACTTGGTCTCCTACTTTAAATAGCAACACCATCAAATTCCTACTTTACCAGATTACTCGTGTCTCGCTCTGTAATAATATTTTGCATTTCATTTCAGGACCACAAACCTAACTACGGGCAGCTGTCGAAGTACCCAAAGCTGGAATTGCCCTCCAACAACCGCAAGCAACGGTTGCTCTACAGGAAGAAGATCTACCCCAACCGTATGGATAAACGGAAAATGAAGTCTAGGCTCTAAATGTAAGGGCTAAAAGACAACAACCATTCAATATTGAATTATTGTTAGTTATCCTGGTTTTCATTCTAAAAGGTTACAATATTTCTCATAAATGCGTGCTGCTTGATATCCAAACACGCTTAGTGTGTTGTTGCTGGCTCAGGGACTGTAAACTGACCAGCTCACTAGTCCTCATTGAAACAGCATGCTAACAACTAATCTAGACAAATATTTACCAGTTGCAGATTCTTGGACCTGTTCACAGAGTCGACAGTTTTGGTCAGGGACGTTGCTACAACAAATTATTGGGGGGGGGGGGGTTCAAAATCTAAAATTTCCCAACAATTTTGAACATATTTCCCAACTTTTGTGTGGGCGTTCCAAACGCACAGAAGGAGGCTCTGGGTTATGTTGTGTGGAGATAGGATCTGGAGGATCACCCTCGGATGTTTTTGAAAAATTTACTTCTCCAGTAGGGGTTTTAACACTGCCCTTTATTGAGTACTTTAAGAGTTTTTAATGTTTTACAAGAATTTTAACATGTTCATCACATTGTTGAAAAAACATTCCCCATATTTTCCGCACCATTTTCTTTTCTCCAATATTTGCCGCAAACTTAACAGGAATAACCCAATCTGGCAACCTAGAGCAGTGCATGGAATATCAGTGTTGCCACAATAACAAGGGTTGGAACTAAATTTCTCAGAACATCATTTAAAAGACGACAATGTATTTATTTGGTACAGAAATATTTGGATTTGCCCGACATTTTTTGATTGGAAATTATAACGTGCTTGTTATTTGAGAATGTTGGTAATTAACAACAAAAACTTTTTCAAAATCACAAATTTCCCAACTTTTTGGATTTTAAGATTATTGGGGGGACGACGCCCCTGGTTTTGGTTACCGTCAAAGATGTTTTCTGTTATGAGTGCGACAACTCTTCTCAACTGATATCGGTTTAGTTTGATCAGGGACTTAGTCAACACCATCTACCCAGGTTCACTGCGCTCATTACCATGGTACGGCTACTTAGTCCCGGTACCATGATGGTTGTAGATACTCTTTTCTTAGGGAAGATGTCTGCCATCTCAAGACACCCTTCACCTTTTTGGATAGGATTTGTACTGAGTCGAATGCTGTAAGTGCTGTTT
>JAGFPH010006861.1:0-16349 GCA_018207615.1 Philaenus spumarius
GGAGCTTACTGAATGAATGCATATTTTCTATAGGCCTTCTTTTAACCACTGAGCTCCATTTATTTTCTAAAGAGAACTTTCCAGCCAGCATACAATTTTTAAGAAAATAAGGCTGAATAATATCTTGTATTATTTTTATTTTTATACTGATTGGTTTTAGATATAAGTATAAATAATGTCTTTTCGTAGTTTTTACACTTTAAAAAACATAAATTTAATCGAATTTAAAAAATTCAGTTAATTTATGTGTGTAAAATTGCGTTTTACATTTATAAATATTTGCTGAGATTTTTAAAATAACTTGTAAGTAGAATAGCTTTAATAAAACCAGTAAATTAGAATAGGCTTTTGAAAAGATATTTTTGTAATCTAGTAATTAACATAGTTGAGTTTGGAGAATATTTATAGTAGGGAATTGTAATCTACATTATCATTCATGGGTATCGATGGTTTAGGGGCAAAATAAGTAATGTTTATGACAACATTTTTTCAAATTGTTATTACAGACAATCGTTTGTTATACACCTTTCAAGAACAACTATTTTGATAAGTTTTTAAAATGTTTTTAATAAGTACTCATCCAACAAACACATTCAAATCCGAGTTCAAATAAACTTTTTGTTATTTATGAAAGAGGGAAGCTATAAATAAGTATCATAGAAAAGTAAGAACCTTAAGTAAAATTATAGGACATGTTTAAATATTGTTTAATAGATGAAACATTTCCACAGCATCGTCTTTAGTAAATGTCGGCGAATTCTTTTCATTATATATTTAGGTTTTATTGCCCTTGTACTGGCCGGTGGACTCGGGACTACCTGAGGCTACCCTTATAAACCCTGGCCGCCTCCGTCAGGGCTGCAGCTATCTTGTATTTTTCCTACTTACTGCGTAACTGCACAGGGTCCCTTAGCGGCGTCACTTCGGAACGAAATAAAAAAATTGTAGAGACTGATTAAATATCTAGTGTGGACAAACTTCCTTTCGTTTGAATATAGTCGATCAAGTCTTTGTACATTTTGTTTTGTCTGTTATAAAATTTTTGTATTTGCATGGGGAATTTGTTTACAAACATTTGATTACTAAAATTATTTGTAAGTTTGGAATAAGCTTTAGAAGAAATAAATATACAGCAATTAAAATCATATGTACACACATGTAATGTAAGTTAATTATTATTTTATAAGTTCAGAGCAAGCTGTAAAATTAAAATGTATTGCGCTCAGACTAAACTAGTGTTAGTGTTAGTCGTGGGGAGGGGGGGTGGCATGCTTATGAACATGGTTCTGAATTTAAATTAACATCCAGGCGTTAACTGTTAAAGTCAAAAATATGGTAATAACGCTTTTAAAAATTTAGTAAAAAAGAAACAAAAATCCGAAAATTTAAAGAGGATAATATACTAATTTACTTATTTTAAAAGTACATACAACAAACTGGGTACTTCAGTGAAAATTATATAGCCTATTTCAAAATTTGCCTATAATGATATTTATATGTGTTATGATATTTAAACACATTTTAAGTGTTACATAATTTTTCAAAGGTTTAAAAAAGTTAAATATAAAAACTAATTTATTTTATTGATCACATTTGAAATGGGCGATCCTAAATGGTTTTCATATTTAATAAGTGTTTGTAAATTCTAAAATTTACAAATAATTTAAAGAAATTTTAAGCATAAAATAGTTTAAAAAAAGCTATTTGACTTTTAAAAATGTATGGATCAGCTCATTGAACAGTGCTATACATTAATCATCTGTTTACTATTATATTTCAATTAACAGCTGATTGTATACTTTGGATCAATTAATTATGTATATTTTTCATGTATTGGTTATATCTGTGATTAAGAGAACTCCTTTAAACTTCCTTAAGATTTTTTTTATTTCATTTACCTAATAATTTGATTCAGATATTTAATACTAATTACCATCTTTAGATTAGGCTAACCTATAAGTTTATTATAAGAGATTTATAAAATACTTGTTAGGAAGTTGTAAGGGGGTTAGCGTGCGAAGCAAACTAAATTTTTCCTAGTGTATTGAATGGTTACGAAAGCTTATACAGACCAGAATTAAAATATGATTAATCTATACTAAAATGAAAGTTTTAAATTAAATATAGCTTGATATATATAAATAAACCCATTGTAAAAACTACCTAAACATTGTTTATTTTTTAAACTAATATATTGTTTGCTTTATCATGTAGTATGCTCACAAATGAAACACTATGACAACTTATGAGAAGTAAAATTTTAACCATATAGTTATTACAGATTTGTAGAGTGGTCAAGCATTTTTATACTCCTTTCAAGAACAACTATTTTGACGAAATCTAAGAAGTATTTAACAGATTTGCAACAAGTATTTGATAAGTATTTGAGTAGTCGAATGACAAATATAGGCAAAATTAAAGTTCAAATAAACTTTTTGATTAAATAGGAAAATTATAAATAAGTATCATAGAAAATTTCGAAATTTTTAGTTTCATTTGTATGTTATTGTATATGTATGTAAAATGGAAGTACAATAATTACATTTATTGTAACAGTTTTTTGTATTTGAAAATTCGAAAACTGTTATATTGTGAAACGACTAATTATAGCTACATTTGAATTGATTATTGCTTAGTCGTGAAAATACTTGAAATACATACAGATATTAAACATGATTGATTTCATATTTTTGTAAAAGTTATGTCCTAGTCTAAATTTACATAAACTTGATACATTAACTAACTGTAAAAGAACAATGGCATAACATTATTTAAACAGTAGGGTGTACTTCTAAAATGGACAATTTTTTTGAAATACATAAAATAAATACTATTTGTGTGCGAAACACAAAAATATTCCCTAGTATATTAAATGGTTGCAAAAAGCTTTTACGGGCCAGAATTGACCAGAATATATTCACTCGTTTGTCTACTGTTTAGTACAATGCATGGCCTTTAAACCAGTATGCAAATATTTTCAACAAAATATAGCTATTTAATCATTGTATAAACTAGCTAAAAACTGTTGAACATTTTTTAAACTCAAATAATTTTGTTTTGTCATTTAGTATGCTTAAAAATTAAACACGCTATGACAGCGAAAAAATACTTATTTTATAATAACAGATCGCATAAGCCTTTTGATACACAAAATACAAAAATAATAACTAAAACCAACTGCGTTTGTAATCAATTCATGTGAATACTACTTCAGTACTGTTTTTTTTTTAATCAACAGCATCGGTTAAAAATCTAGATAAGATTCCAAGACATTTTGGTTTTAATACAAAATATTTCATTTTAGACAAAGTGTACAATGAAAATTATCAGTAGTATTAGCTACTATATCAATTCTTTGTATTCAACATTTAAAAGTTTTTTTTATTTCCAAATATGTGTTCCAAACTTATTTTACCATGCAGTAAAATATTGAAGTTCGTGAATATCAATAAATTAGATGGATGGCATCATTTATAGTACAGATAAGTGTATTTTATAGGTATTATTTGTCCTGCTTTTTGGTTTGTTGTAATATTTCCAAATAAGTAACGATTTGAAATTAGTTCACATAAAATTTTAATATTTTAAATTTATCAGTACACGATTACATTGATTTACTTATTTGGTTTCAAAACTGTTCTGGTGTGTTATAATGTTTAATGTATTATTTCAAAACGAGATTGAGCATTTATTAAAAAAAGTAAAACGTTTTGTTAAAACCACCGCGTCGTTTTTGTGCCTGTAACAGCAGACACTTGCTAAATTTTTACACACAAAATAAAATAGTAAGGGGAATATTGTAAATTTAAAAATTTTCACGTCAGCATTTCAATCTTTAAGTTTTTTTTACAATTTCCATTTTAAATCGTTACGATGGAAACAGAAGTAGAGAACATTGAAGCAACGATGCTAGTGGAATTAATTGAATAGCAAATAATTTCCATTTGTAATTGAAATATAAGTTTACCTAACCTAGGATGAAATTGTTCTTCATATTTTTTACAACATTGGTCAAATGAAACAAACTAACCATTGACAAATATGTAGAAAACTCTGAACTATATAGTTATTGAGAACGTTTTGGGTGCGTTAAGGACAATGGGAGATAGGGCAGGTAGCAGCTAGTCTTGTGATTTGGCTTTCACTTTTAACAACTGAACAACTTAGTTCTCAATATTTCAGCCAGAATTGGATCTTTAAGGAAATAGAGAAGGGTTTTTTTTAAATATCTTTTATTGTTTCTTAATTTCTTTAATGGTTGATTCGACATATTTTAGACACATTTTAGACGTATTTAGACATAAGTTACATCTCGTCTTGTAGTTGTAACAATTAGAAACAAGTTGATTTAAATAGATTTAAAGAAGTCGATGATTTGAAGTACATGCCATTTTTAAATACTGTAACATTAAAATACTCCATGCGACTTTTGAAATATCATAAGGAGAAACAATATAAATAGTTGAAGGAAAGCTGTAAATTAAAATAGGCGATCTTAAGGTATGTTTTTGTCATTTTAATTTAAAGAGCTTATTTAAGAGTCAATAACATAGTTGAGTAAACGGGAAAATATTAAGTTTTGGCGAATATTATAAGCTCCTTAACTATATGTTACGTTTGATAGCCTGAATAAATTCAAATTTGTATTATGGATTTGTAAAGCATCCATGCATTGTTAAACTTTTCCAAAGAACAATTATTTTGTTTTAAAAAAGTCAAAAAGTTTTAAAAGAATTTGCAATACTTTCTCTACAGGTGGATTTTTAAGGAGGAATAAACATTTTAATTCATAGAGATAAACTAAAGAGATGTAAAAGAGATAAAATATAAATATGTTGGGTCTACTATTTATTAGAAATTTCGGAATCATTACTTAATCTGGTAAATGTTTATTATTTTTACTATATCTCGTTATTTTAAAACATCAATAATTTTAATTTTCTATAAATTGCACAAATAATGTGCGAATGTTATATTGTATTATTTTTAGTTCTATTAAGGTTTATACTGTACTTTGTATAGTTAATTAAATGTTTTAAGCTTTCATGTAGTATTTTAAAGAAAAAAACAAAACAAAAAATAATTCAATATACATATTCAAAGTGTAACAGGCCACCATACTAATACCATAGTGAGCAAACTAACTATTTTGAAATGAAAAAATCTAAACATAAAATATTATTTCATATTTCAGAGCTCTAAAAGGCATATTTTGGTAGTGGATGCAACTTTGAAGAAATTTGTAATTCAAACATAGGTATCATCATTGTATAGTAGCTCGTTTACTAGTATCGTTTAATAATATAATTATATATTTTTTGTTCCCGTTTCAAGTTGGTGACAATAAACGGTTTGCGTATTTTTATTTATTACTAATTAACAGTTTTACTCAAAACTTAGAATTTTAACAAACATTGATTATGATATATAATTTCAATCTATATAGAATTTGGTCACTTTTCCAATAGTTAAATGAAAAATGAAAAAACACTCTCCTTAGTTTCTTTAGAAAAGAAATTATGGTGTTTCAGTGTTTGGCTGAACTGTTTCGTTTGCTCTAGTACGCACTGTTCGGATGGTTGTTAGATGCGGTGTATGTTTTTTAAATTAAATTCCTTTTTTTATAAACGCACTCCTAAGGCTCAAAATAGTCACCATTTGTCATCCACGACTATTAAAAGTAAGAAGCCGAACTCTGGCATTCTGACTACCAAAAAACGGACATTACCCTCTTCTTAGGCCTATATTTTATTTTCTAAACCCTGACTTTATATCACAAAACTTTGACTTTGACGATAATATTCCAAACTTGTGCTAATGACTTTAATTACAATGTATATACCGTAATGAGCCTTACATTAAATCTATCTGACTGTAGTGGACTTATCAATATGAAATACAGTATAAAGTGTTCACCATCAAAATAAGATAAACTTATAATTTAAATGCTGTAGGGCCGATCTGATTATTTCATTTAAAGTATATAAATGATTTTAAGAGAAGTCACCAACAAAGTGCGCATTTTGAGGGGGAGTATTTAAGATATCTACATAGCGCTACTAATTAAGCTAAAGATATAATTGTATTGACATTTATTACCTGGCTATATTAACTGTGTAAATTTAAATATTAGGGGTATAAGAAAACAAATAGATATAATATGTTGATATTATTATATTTTAAATGGTTTATTCTTTGCAACATATGGAAAATAGGAGTTCTAATTATGGCTAGACTACTTGATTATTTTAAAATGACTATTTTAGATGTAGGCCTACAATAATTAAACAATAATTTTTCTGTTATAAAATAGATATGCAAGTGTACTATAATATTGTTTTGATTTTTAATATGGTTTATACTATACACATTTAAATAATGAATTAAAAGTTTTAAGCTTTTAAATAGTCGATGAGTACCAAACATTTAAATGAAAGTAGTATAACTGGGAACTTTACGTATAGGCAGTAAACTAATCGGTTTATTATTACATTTTGTTGTTGGTTGTTGTTACAACATTTGCAATCATTTTTTTGTAGGAAGTAATGCATGACATTTTTAGAGTATAAAAAAACTCTCGTTGTCTAGTGAAGGACTAACACATGTATAAACTAAATAGAAAAAATAAAACTAGACCTATGTTGACTTACCTAAAAAAAATAAGATTCATTCTTTGTACGCCGGTGCCTTGTGACAGTGGTTTCTCTCATTCTTTTATACTTAGGTTTTTGTTTTCCAGACGCCTCAGTTCTAGTATTCTAGTTCTGGGTTCCTCTTTATATTTTTTTTTAAACCAGAACTAACATGGCAAATATCTCAACAAAAATGTTTTAAAGTATGGTCAATCCATCGTTATAGAAACTAATTTTAATACCAGAATCGGTTTAGCTTGGTTTCTGCTAAAACTTCAATATTTTGCAACTAAAATTAATCTAAGAGAAGTATTTGTTTTCAAATTCCAATGGCAAAAAAAGTATATTATGGACGTGGTTGTGATTTTTAAAGAAATATTTACTGTAGTTGAGAGTTACCCAATTATTATAAATATCTTTAAAAAGAACATTTTAAAAGTTTTGATTTTATGGTTTTGTTTTAAGTTGGCGGCCGTAATCGGTTTTCATAATTGATTTTTGTATTTTTATGTTTTAATCAGAATTAACAATTTTACCAAACTTTGCTTATGATATATGGAGTTCTATCAAAATTTAATTCGAGTACTTAACTTCAATTTTCTAACAGTAATAATAAAGAATTTTTGATAAACATAAATGACAATATGTAAAATTATTACCTAACAATCAGATCTAGTGCAAATACTACTTATTTCTACTTAAATACCAAATAATGCTTTTTAAACATATACATACTTTGTCTTTAAAGTTTGGTTATATCTCCAAATATTTAAAATGTATGGGCAAAAATCTTAAATAGTTTAAAACAAATATTTGACTATATAAAAGACATAGAAGAGCAAATTGACGATGTTAAGTGTTGGTACAATAATCACCTGTTACTTATATTGTTTCGATTAACAGCTGATTTCATGATTTCAATCAATTAATAATTGATTGAGTAGTCTGTAGGTTAGATTTATATTGAAGAGAACCTAAATTATGCTGGTTATTTTTAACAGTTCTTATTATTCTTGTTGCATATCATTTACTTAATAATTTGATTTAAACAATTATTCCCATTTACTATCATTAGTTAGAGTACTTACAAGTTTAATGCAAAAGTTTATAAAATACTTGTGCAGAGGTTATAAGGGTATATTCATGCGAAACTCATTGATGTTTCTCCTAGTTTATTGTAATGACTGCCAAAAGCTTCCTGACCAGAATTAAAGTATGTTTACTCTGTAGTAAAATGCAAGTTTTTAATGACATATAGCTTGATATATAAATACGTACATTCCTTGTAAAAACTACCTAAATATTACTAATTTTATTATGTAATACTGTATGCTCAAAAATTAAACATACTATGTCACTACATTGAAAGAGGACTGAACCTATTTAATAACAAACCGTATATACTAGCGCTACACAAAATACAATAATAATGATTCAAACCCTTTTACTTTCTCACTATACTGTACTATAGTACAGAGAAAGTATAGTGATCGCAAAAAAATCGATGTTGAGATTTTTGTGGAAATATCCGTTTTGGGACCCCTGAGTCCAAAAAATGTTTTTTTACAAAATGTCTGTATGTATTCATGTATGTGGGGGTGTATCTGTGTGTGTGTGAGTGGGGGGGTAAGTGTGTGTGTCTGTATGTATGTATATGTCTGTATGTATACAAAGCTAGAGCGAAAACTATTCAATCGATTTCAAACAAATTTGCACCAGACATGTCAAGTAGGCCTGTATGGATGGACGAAAAACGGGTTTGAAAATTTAAAAAAAACAACCCCCTTTTGGCAAAAGAACCCCCAAAAAATCAGTTATTATTTTATTATAAAAAAGCGGCTCTAACGGTTTTGATAAAATTTGGCTTATTTGTAGCCTTTAATGTACCCTACTATATGCAAAAAACAGCATTTTTCTAAGAATTCTCGTTTAGCTAATAATAATAATAATAATAATAACTGTTTTTGGGTTTTTTGGCCATAAAGGGGGTTGTTTTTCAAAATTTTTAGTGCATCTATAGAGGCCTATAATTGACGTGCTTTTTTCAAATTTGTTCGAAATTGATGGAATAGTTATCTCTCTAGATAACAATAATAATAATATTTATTAGTTAATCTCCTACTTTAATAAATCACCTCTCCTACCCTACATACAATTATGAAGTCACAGTGAATTTGTTGAATAATTTAAATATGTTTGTAAGAAAGTATGTGCCAGGCCTCGTACCGTTTATTGATTTTAAAGGTGTTCATAAGAAAACAGTTAAATACTTTTCACCAACACTACATGTTTGAAAGCTAGTGAAGTTTCGACGCTGATCTATATGTTGAGACGAGATAGTATCAATGCTTTTTAAGTGCAGTATACTCGTATAATTACAGGGTGTTCGAAAAGTCTGAGAATGGCTTAATATTTGTTATGTAAGGAAAATTGGAAGGTAGGTATGATTAAGGAACCTACTCTATGTAAAAACACTATTTTATTAATATGTAAAAAAAAATTTCTCCCATCTTGGATCTGCCTTTTTGAATGTAACTTTTTCATAAATAATTAAGTGGTCATCTGATACACAATTTCAATGTAAAAATTTAAGAGAAAATCAATGTTGAAAACGGCACATCCATATCTTAAACCGTTGTGAATATAATTGAAATTTACATAGAGTAGGTCCTCAATCACACCTAACTTAATATTTTCCTTATATACCAAATATTAAGCCGTTCTCAGACTTTTCCCCCTCCATGTATTTTCGTATTTAACATAAAAAATGTAATTGTATATTTCTAAATTTAGTGATCACTTTTAAATGATTTGTACAACTTTTATCTATTGATCAATTCACCCCTAAATGAAACAATCAAACGAAATCTTGCACCATCAGCGAAAACATATAGGCTTACATTTGAAAATTTTAAACAATTGAATTAAATTCCTTATCCTAAAATAAATAATTTTGTCAGTAATGTTAATATACAAAATAGTTATAATTGAATACTTGTAGGCCACAGTGCAAGCCTATAAGTGTTTACGACCCTTACCACCCCTTGGAGGTTTACCAAGATACCTCACCAGTACCTGACCTAACATCGCCTCTTTGAGCCGACATTTCCTTGTTTTATTAGGGCTAATAAATATGACTACCCATTGTGCGGCAAAGGTAACAATAGGTAGCTGGACTATGCTATAGATTAATATTTGATAGTTTTAATGCAATCTACTTTAGTTTTTAAGAATTTAATACTATAGCATTCAGAAAGAGGTGGTTGTTTTTCCACGAATAAAAGAAATAATTTATAAAAATCCGGTCATGGCTATCACATATAGTATAAAGGAGACAATACTAAAACATATACTTTTCTGTGTTAGGAAGATTAGCTAATCTGATAGCACTCCCATAAGACTTTTGTGTATAATTCTTGCAAAAAAAGTTATTTTTTTAGAATGTGTGTTTAAAAAAATATATATTTCTTGTTGGTAAAGAACAAAAGGTCTTTAGTTTGTGCTAGCATAATACAAATTGAGTAGCAGCATAGTGCATAAGTAAATCTAGTGTTAGTAATCAGTACACATAGGTTAAAACATAATTAACTCTGATGTTGGTTCTAACTGTAGAAGCTGGACGAGAGAGATAAAACTCACATTCAAACATCCTGTACCCCATTCTATAGGAAGTAATTCTTGCGATAAAGTAATCGTTTTTGCCACAAGATATTTAATATTTTCTTCCTTTTTAAATAAATTGTAAAATAGCTAATCATTAATCCTGCGGTATTAAAAAAGTGCCTACAAAAATTACAATTTATTGTTTCAACAGTTGCCGAAATGTAGTAACAAGTTTTCTTATTTTCTACGATTTAAAATAAATAACCAAAACACGTATTCCAGTTATTTCTAACGACACAAAATAAAAACATTCCTATCAAATTTTCCGTTTCTAGTTGTTGCCGTTACTAAGTATGATGACGAGTTTTTCAGAAGAGTTTTCATATGTTCTGCAGTTTAAGAATAATTATCAAAATGTGTAATTAGTGCAATGTGTTACGGCATAAAAAGAAACATTTCTAGCAAATTGTAAGTTTTCAACTTCAGCCATCAATGAAATATAGTCAAACATTTTCCGAAAGGATTTAAATATTTTCTTCCGTTTTAAAAATTATAAATTAAAAATAGGTATCCTTCGTTATCTCCAAAGGCGCAGAAAAAACATTTCTACAAATATTTGGCATCCTTAGTTTTAGCCACTATGCAGATATCGTAACGAGTTTTCCAAAACTGTTTCTTATTTTCTTCTGTTTTTAAATAAAAAACTAAACGATGTTTTCCTGGTTTATGGCAAAGTCAAAACACTCCGACCATAATTTACAGCTTCTATTTTCTATCAAGCTGAACTATAGTAAAGAGTGTTCCAAAAGAGTTAAGAGACGTTGTTGAATGATAGCTTGGAATTTAATTCTGCGATACCTTTAACATTACAAAATAAAAAAAAACATAAATTAAATTTTTCTTTTATTGTTTTAGTTTTAGTATAGCCGGGATAGGGTTTCTGGAAAATAATGCTGTTTTAAATTAATTAAATAAAACTTCAATTCTCCACCATCTCATATGAAACAAAGAACATTCTTAACAAACTTCCCGTTCCTAGTTTCAGCTATTATTAAGATAACACGTTTTCCGGAAGAGTTTTATTTACTCTGTGTTATATTTACTAGTAGTATCTGTAGAAAATTGCAACATTAAGTGCTAAAAAGTTATTATTAATATATTATTTCACACAACAATTTATGATAACATGCACAATGCATAAAACAAACTACTATCCACTTATCCAGGTGTCCCATAAGTAGAGTGACAAACTTCGAGGAATGGTTCTATGGGTCAAAATAAGGAAAAAAGTACATAGAAACACAAGCTCAAAAAAGCTTCGTTTTCTAGATATTTGAAATTTCGTTTTTTATACAAAATAATTCTTATCTAGGGAAAGGACGGTTTGACTGATTGAGTTCAAACTTAGCATAAAGTTTAACCTAACAATTATGTATCTCAAGAAAAATAAGCGATTAAATCCAATAATGAGTTTCAAAATGGCACCTGTTTGGAAATTTCAAACTAAATTACTAAAAACCCGCACATTTTAACCAACAAAATTTCAAGACACCTTTTTTTTAGCCCTCAATTATTTACACATAACTGAACTATTATCCTTCATCCGATTGTTTTGACAGTTACACCATCCGATAGAAAATCAAAAGGGCTACAAAAAAGTATCCTTGAAATATTTTGTTAAAATATACGGTTTTTGAGTAATTTAGGTTTAAAATGTTCAAACCGCCGCCATTTTGAAAATAATGGTTGGATTTAATCGCTTATATTTCGAGAGCTACATAATTGTTTGGTTAAACTGCATGCCAAGTTTGAACTCAATCAGTCAAACCGTTCTCTAGATAATAATTATTTTGTACAAAAAACAAAATGGCGGATATCTAGAAAACGAAGCGTTTTCGGGTTTGTGTTTCTATAAACTTTTTTCCTTATTTTGACCTACAGAACCATTTCCCGAAGTTTGTTACTTTACTTATGGGACACGCTTTATACAAACACAAACATATTTTTAACAGTTTTTTGTTGATCAATAAGCTAGATCAACAAAAACGAACTTCGATCAACAAAGAAGGTAGTTTTGGGATCAACAATGTGTTGTTAAAATTAAGTCAATTTTTTTGTATATATAACTATACATGATACTTTTTATATGCGGTTTTTCATTCTGAATTGAATGGTGTCAAAATTAGATTTCTACTATAATTAGAACTTAAGTTATAAGCGTTTCAAAATGATCAACAATTAATGTTAAATGTTTTTAATGACAACCCAAAAGTGGTCTTTAGCCCATGATCGGTCCTCGTTGACCACTCCCGGACCTTAGGTGTCACCATAAGAGTCACTGGGTAATTCTCTACAATTACTGGGTCAACTTTAAATTTTATGATACAGTATTATAGTTAGACAATATACCTATTGAACAAGAACTAACGAAACAACCAATAATAACCGCTGACGTGAGTTGAGCGAATTTCCAAAATTAAGTTTATATGTTTTAGGGTTTAAACCAACTATTTGGGAAATTGGTCTACTCACGAAGGCGCTGAGTAGCTGCCTGTGTCTACGAAATATTTTAGTAGAATTTGTTTGCACCTAAGCCTCCAGCTCTCGACTCACGCGCTCCTTCGTCCCACTCGAGTTTGCACTGTGATCTGGTTATGGACTGCTTCGCTTCGCTCGCATCGTACAAAACTCGAACCAGAGGATACCCCACGGTATCCTCCTTGCGGGGATTTGAATCGGGTACTTTTATGGTATTTCACGTTTTTTGATCGATTTTGGGGAACCAAGTGACCTTTAAGGTCGTGTAAAAAATAAATTGCGCAGAATAAAATGCTACAATAATTTTTTTTAGATAAAACCCTAAAAAAGTTCCATTCTCGTACGAAAAGCCTAAAAAATAGGCCCACTTACTTCCGATCAAAAAATGTGTTTCCGGCTGTTGGATTTTTTTGGGTAACTAGCTCGTCCGAGCGACGTAGACAACAGACGAGTGTACCAAATTTGGACCAAGTCGGACCTATTTATATATACAGGGTGTATCAGGAAGAAACGGAAAGAATTGCAGGACGTGTTCTACTGGTGAAAATAATGAAAAAAGTTCCTATAAACATAGGTCCGAAAAAGCTTCGTTTTCCAGATATCCGCCATTTTGTTTTTTTGTACAAAATAATTCATATCTAGAGAACGGTTTGACTGATTGAGTTCAAACTTGGTATGAAGTTTAACCTGACAATGATATACCTCAAGAAAAATAAACGATTAAATCCAATCATGCGTTTCAAAATGGCGGCTGTTTGAAAATTACAAACCTAAATTACTCTAAAACCGTACATTTTAACGAAAAATGTCAAGACACCTTTTTTGTAGCCCTTTTGATTCCCTATCGGATGGTGTAACTGTCAAAACAATCGGATGAAGGATAATAGCTAAGTTAAAAGGTAATGACAACAAATGTCCATACAATATTGTAGTATTTAGTGTGTTGGTATAGGATGCCGAGTTGAACAAACCAATTAGTACACATAATATTAGGTTATCCAAATACAATGGTAGTACCTACTAAGTTGAAGCAGTTGTTTCTTAACATCACAAAATTGGAGTTTTACAAGTCGTTATTGAAATCAAGTATCCTGAATTTGAGATCACATATCCAGAAGATAACTGCTATGTGAGCATCATCCTATGGCTGTGAACGAGTGTTTTCTAAAATAAAACTTGTAAAAATTAGTGTCTGAAACACATTGACAGATTACCTCTTAGCTTCACTTCTGAGAATCAGCTCATCCCAGTTACAACCCAATTTTGAGACATTTTTAGAAACACATAAACATAAAAACCAAATTATTTATTTATTTTTAATAAACTTGTTGGCTTGCAAAGGTAGATTTCTTTTCCCTCTGGTCCTCTCTTACACAAAGTGTGCCACAAGGCCAGCAACACTGGACATGATGTGTTTCCTTCAGGTCTTTGTATATAGCCTACTTATCTTGCCATCCTGCTAGCCACTACTTCTAGAATTAGGTTATCAGCAATCTTGACTCCGATGCTTTGATTTATGTCAGAGTTGTTTTTTTTTTTTAAGCTGTTGTTTGCTTAGCCAAGTTTATATCCTACAGTTTTAATTTTAAAAGGCACAACAATAATGAAATTAATGTAGTACAGTAGGCCTTGGTTGGCCTTATGGGAAATTGGGGTCTGCTTATTTTCTATCAGTATTCAGTACACAAAGTATTTAAATACATGTCCCACAAAGAAGTTATGCTATTTTTATAATAATGTGTCGGAGATGTGGAAAACTCTATAACTTACTAATTTGCAGTTATGTTCCTACAGACACAAATTGATTCCATCAAATATTTTTATTTGATTATATTAATGTATGTGTAGGCCTACATTCAGAGAGGCTTTCCTGGAGAAAAAAAGTAAATGCAAGTATGGACTTTAGGCTTTAAAAATGTGAAACATCCTTGTCGTTTTGTTCTAGTTTTCAGCTAGAGCGTTTTGAAAATAAGCTTGCAACAAGATTTTCTAAGCAGTTAAAGGTTAGTAAAAACACTTTCTATTCTTCTTTTAGTTCTACATCTTTTGATGTAGGCCTACAAATCAATTCAATTTAAACATTATTTATACCTGTTATTAAAAAAAAATTGGAAAAAAAAATCTGATAATTTGAAAAGTACCGTAATAGTGTTGTTCAAAAACTAAATAGGCCCTATACAACTTTGTTCTTCATGAAATTATGTATATTTTAATATCCTTATCAAAAAATATTTTCCTCCAAAAATATATGTTTTTAGACTTTTTACTCTTTTATTATTATTTTCTTGAAAACTGTAGGCCTACGAGATATTGTAATTTTGAAAGTGTCCCATTAAAATATATTTTACAACTTTTATTTTTGTACTCGCCGAGTTTTAAAAATACCACTTTTACTCAAATCCCCTGCTTTAACTGCCAGTGTAAATACATGTTTTTTTAAATGATAGTACATCACAGTACATGTTAATTCATCAAATAATCACCATTCTGCTTCTTTTCATGTAATAAAACCAATTAAAATCAAAACTCAGATTATTTGCCATAAAACATTGATGGCAGAAAACTTGCAAAAAACGCAAACTTTCTGTGGCTTATGTCCCGGAAATACTTAGGACCAATAATAATTAGTTCATCTAATTCACAAGATACAGTAATAGAAAATATCTCACTATTTTATAAGTAACGTCACACAAAAGATTTAGGTTATAAAAAGGAAAATTAGGCCTTAATCTATAAAAACAAAACCTACTTGGCGGCCAGTTAATTCAACCTATGTATTTTTTTTTATATGAAACGACTTTACAGCAACGTAAAGTAAGTTCGAAATTTATTTAGGTATTTAAAAAAATACACCTTAAAATTAACTAATTCCTAAATCTAAAATGGGATCTTCTGCCAATAGTCAATATAAAGTTCAACTAAAAGGCTAAAGAGTGCAGCACCTGATGGAGCTATCCGAAACTTTAACTTCATTGTGATATAATATTCCATATTTCTAGTTGCAAAAATAACAGACTAGTGAAAAGATCGAACACTTTTTCGAGACTTCATGAACACATGAATTGAAAGAAAATTAAATAAATTACTTTTTATTTGTTACATTTAGTTAAAAAATAAGTGGGTGAATTATTGTTTTCGAATTTGCTTCCAAAACTTTTTTCCCAGAGGTCTCAAGTAGTCAATTTCAATGAACTCTGATTCGCTATAAAAATTTTGTTTTATTTATTTTTTATTTGAGGGGTTGTTTTATTGCATTTAATCACACAGAAACAACAATCTTATATAGACCTAAGTACAATGTAAACTTAACGATATTTTTTATCAAAATTTTCACCAGTGATTTACAGTTTTTCTTATTCAAAAAGTTTATAAACAGAAATAATACAAATAAAAAGAAAACAAAGTTCTACAAAAGATTTTTAGTAATTTTCTGTCTTACTCTAAGATTGCTCATGTTGGGTGTAGGGCTGTTATGGTTGGAACTGTTGGTTGTAGGATTGTTGATCATACACTGATGGAGCAGTCGGTGGCACTAGCATGTAGTTATTATACCCTCCACTTCCACCTGCTATATCA
>JAGFPH010006861.1:23045-54316 GCA_018207615.1 Philaenus spumarius
GCACTAGCATGTAGTTATTATACCCTCCACTTCCACCTGCTATATCATGTAAAGGGAGAAGCAAGTTTCCAGAGTTATTCATTGAAAAGTTGGTTTGGGACTGATTTATGTTTTTGTCGTTGTCCGAGGGTTTTGCAATTGGAAGTGGGTTTAGTTCTGCATTGCAAGAAGCATTTTCTGATTGTATTAACTTCTCTATTTCCTTATCATTCACAATCCGGAAAATATTCCTTTTTATCTCAGCTCTTTCTCTTTCAGAAAACTTCAACATGGACTTTGCTATATCATCAAAAAAAACCATAAGTGCCTTTTTTCCGTAGAAGTTTCAGCCGAGGTTTTTGAGGAAATGAATGGACACAGTGTTTGCTCCAAGCCTTGTTCGGGTTGAGAGTTTGTTGTCTTTGAGTGCTGATGTCTGGTATATCTCGGTTTAACTACAGCAGATGACGCAGGAGAGGTAAGAGGTGTTGACGACGAAGTTGACTCATTCCCTTTTTCTAAATCAACCTCCAGGTTGTCATCAGGCTCTGTGTCTGTCACATTAGACTGCGTCGTGCAGTCTTGCAGAAACGGAATTAAGAATTCCATTTGATCCTCCAAACGCCACTTTTTAGGCTGCTTGGCCGGAAGTAGTTTTACGTCTGCCTCTTGCCTTAACGAAATAAGAACATAACAACGGCCACTTCAACTTGCAATCTTCCGCTGAAAAAAAAAAAAACAGGCATTAGACAACTTGCAGAAATGTAACCTACAACAGCCACACTCATATTTTGTATCATTAATTGTAATAGACGCAAACTACCCGATTTTATAATTATAATTATCACTTTATGTACTGTAGTACTAATTCATTTAAATGTTACCTGTTTTGTTCAGTGTTACTACTTCCACATATTTTCCTTTACTAAGTGTTGTCATAGTCTTTGTGAGACATGTCATACAGTGCTGGATACTCCTGGACCACAATAACCAGTTCTTCGTCCATGTTGTACAACACTGACTAGCGATGTGGGCGCAAATGAACGAACTGCAAGGCAAAATGGGCTCTAATGGTGACTTCAGATGTTTCCGTAGCGATCCGAAGATTCCCGAATGGCGATCCCCTTCGGCGTCAAGCCGGTCATTTTTATAAGAGGTTCCCTGCCCATGCCGTGCCACTGTCGCGAACCGGTTACCTGCCACGAATCGCCCTCAAGAGCGATCAGATTAAAACGGAAGAGGCACGGGAGCGGCATGGCATGGACATGGCAGGCTATGTGAAAACCGCGAATATGCTGTACTACGTATAGTAAATGGCAAATCCGAAATAGCGATTTAGACTAAAACGGCACAGTAGGGACACGGCATGGTCATGGCAGGCTATGTGTAAATCCACCTTAATTGCTACCCCGATTGTTTACATAGCTCAAAGCTATGTAGAGCCATTAGAGCCTGCGCAGTTTGCAGTCACTATTACGCAAACTAGTCCTGTCTACCACTGTCAACAGTTGGCTGCTGCAATCGTGTGTTGTAACTTTTATTTCTACAAACATTATCATTATAATATAATCATTATCACCCGGTATTTATTAGCTTTCATGAAAACCATGGTTTAAAAAATACTATTCGGGGCCTATTATAACACACTTTTACATTTCTTTGATAAAGTTATTTTATAAAAGCACTTTGATAAAGAAATATAACATTTTAATGGCTAATTTTTATAAAATTTCAAGTTTGTAAAGGTTGTTTGAAGTGCATATCCCTATTAATTCAACTTTTGTAAAAATCTACAGGTCTTTTGATCAAAGAATTTTTACAGTGTAATACACCCCTACATAACTATTTGGTTTATTTATAATAAACTTTGGTGTTGCTGAAATTTTAAGTTGTAGAATTGTGATCTTCAGTGAAGGCCTCATCAAGTCCTTCCAATATTGAATGACAACAAGCAACTAAGCAAGGAAGCGCAGAGCGTCAACGTGTGCTCCCCTCATTCCGGCCAGGTACACATTTAGTAAGCAAGTAAGCGACCATCCCGGCTACCAGCGTACATCCGGGCTCCACTGTGTATGTACCCTAATGCAAGTAGAAGTAATGGCCTATTTGCTGAATAATACTTTTTTAAGTCCCCAGACAGCGGCACTTTACAAAACTGATCAGCGAAAATTTGAACTCGATTCAATTAATTGAACTGAGTTAATAATTTGACCTAACAGCACATTCTATTAAGAATAGTAACAACTATTTTAAAATAGTACATTTAAACGTCTCCAGGTCGCAGCCCACTACGGAACTGATGCGAAACTTTTGACTACCAATGCCAACATGATCCCAACATTTTTGTTAGCAATCATTTCCTCAGTAAGGCGGCACACTTATTTTACAAAAAAATTAATTTGTCCCGTCTCACTGTTAAAAATCACTCCATGACCATGGGAATCAATTGACTACCGTGGGTTACTTGACAACATTGCAAACAGAATATTCGTAAACAAGGTAATGAATTGGCTTTTAAAACAAAAAACAACTTCGATAAAGCAATCAAACCAAAACATAAAGAGGATTGCCCTTAAAACGTTAGTGGAATATACAACATCATTTGTGACAATTGTGAAAAACATTATATAGGTCAAACTGGAAGATCATTCAGAACTCGTTTCACAGAGCACATTCCCAATCGCAATCTTAACCCAAACCAATCAAAATTTGCTGAACATTTAATAGACACCGGTCATACTTACACCAATGTCCATTATAATTTGCAAATTTTAAATAAATGCTCCAAAGGACCAACCATGAACGTAATTGAAGAATTCCACATTTATAAATCTACTATTTTAGACCCAAGCTCCTTGTTGAACGAGAAGATACATTTCCAATCCAACGCTTTGTTTGATAGTATTATCAGAGCCGAATCCCTTCAATCTCCAATATAAATAAAACTACACAAAGCTAACAATTAGTACTGATACAAGGACGGGTCAAAGTGCACGTGTGCGATTTGCTTATTTAAAAGACT
The DNA here is from genome assembly GCA_018207615.1 of Philaenus spumarius. Classification (NCBI taxonomy): domain Eukaryota; kingdom Metazoa; phylum Arthropoda; class Insecta; order Hemiptera; family Aphrophoridae; genus Philaenus; species Philaenus spumarius. The sequence continues at coordinate 26,047 of JAGFPH010006861.1, forward strand.
CTACATCGGCATAATTTATGTCCCATTGCGTGTGTTTGTGTTTTTGTGTTAATGTTTGTGGAGTGTTTATGAGTAACTTATAGTTTTTTGACACGCATTAAACAAATGCAAATCATTTTAAAGTTTTTATTAACGGTTTTGAAAATGCTTGAAAAAATAGGCGCAACATACGTCACTGAATAAAGAGTGATGACAGTAGGACTGCGAGCAGTACAGTGAATTAAGGTATTTAGGTAAATATATATAATGTGTGTTTCCCATAAACAATGAACTATATATGCGTTACCCCCCTTATAAACTATTAATTTTATGAAATGTGAACCCATTATGAACTTTAAGTATTTCCTGATGAACTATGAACTTTATATGTGTTTCCCCAAGTTATAAACTGCAAATTTATGTATATAAACAGAAATATCAGTGTATGTGTGCCCTCCAGTAACTATCAATTTATATAAAATGTCCCCAATATGAACAGTTAACTTTATATGTGTTTCCCCTTTATAAGCTATGAATGTTATATATACCTACTACTTGTGTGAACTAATTTTTAAATGTGTAACTCCTATAAAGAGTGAACTTTTTGTTGTTCCCTATTATTCTTGAATTATTTCCCATATTTGTACTGTGTTTCCCAAATGAAAAATGAATACATTATTAATGTGTTTTCCCCTATTTACGATAAAAGTGTACATCATGTTTTCCCCTGTGACTAACAATATTTATATCCCTTAATGATAAACAATGTGTCTTCCTAAGTCTAATAAACAATTGAACTCAAAACAATCGTTAATTTAAGTATGTTAGCAATATGATGAGAGTTTAATTAGCTACTAGTGGACATGGCAATGCTTCGCTATTGCTTGATTTACCTAACCTAAAATTATACTCAGTTTTTGATCCAAATCAGTTGTTGATCAAAATCAGCTGTTTTAAGCTTTTCATACGAACAGCTGTTTTTTGTGCCCCTGATAAAATCAAAAGAAATCTTTCTTCTTCTTCCTTAAGATTGACCTTCCATTAGATTAACATGGCAACTTTGAGGGCCACTGGGGCGAAGCCCTTAACATACATTGAGCTCATTTTAAGGAAAGCACAACTTCAGAGTGAGCTCTGTAAAATGACACCAAAAACATCAAAATCGGTTAAAAACTCTAGGAGGAGTTCTACTCACAAAATAACCCCTAGCAAATTAATTATGTATAGATTATCGTCAATCTTGTGTTGAATTATTTAAAGTTTTGTTAAAATCGTTAGAATTCAAAAGTTAAGATTGTAGGTTATTTATTTATTCCACTACATACATACATATACACATATATTACCACAGGTCCAATTCTAGGCATATAGCAATCCCACTGGAGGTTCTTGTACTGTACCTGTATGCGGGAGTGGGAGACTTAATATTAAAACTAAAGAACTAATAAATTAGATATAACCAAAACTAATAGAGGAGACAAGAGAGAGAAAAAATTATACGAAATAACCTCGACATAATACAATTTATAGATCATGATTCAAAATTGGGATTTCCCTTGACTATCCAGCTCTTCAATTTCTTTTTAATGCCATTCCTACCTAGGAATAAAGTTATGTTAATGTTATTTATTATTTGTGTTCACAATGTTATTTGTTAAAGTACATGGTATCACAAATTTTATAAATTAAAAATATTTGTACTGTTACCAAAATAATTTCATGCACTTACTTCACAGATAAAAGAACTATAATAGCTTCTTTTATCTGTGACTTAGGTACATGAAATTAGTTTAAGCTAGCCATACACGGTCCGATTTGTAGGACGACCGAGTTGGACTGCAAGTTGGATGCGTTTCACCACTCACGATCCAACTTACCATCTAACTTACGATCCAACTTACGTTTCCAATTAACATTAACATCTGATTTTAAACTTTGAAGCCATTATTTACCTTTCTAAATTTTATGTTAGGTTTTTATTAAAATGTAGACCTGAGCCTTGCTGGTTTTTTTAACCTTTATTATAACTGATGTTATAATATAAAATAATTTCATTTTGGACATTTACGATCTTAGTTTTGAGGTTATTATTAATCCTACATCTTTATTATAAAAAAAAACATAACATAATAATGTGTATAGAAAGTTCCAACAGGGTTAGCGTGCGGAGCACGCTGGGGTATCCCTTGTAATAAATAAAAAATATACACATTGATTTAAATTATGCAAATAGTTCTCAAATGTTCAACCCCAAGACAAGAAATCATTAAAATTCAGCCTTATTTCCTTGCACATAGTGGTAGTTGTATAAAAATGTCCAACAATTAATTACTATATGCAAATAATTAGACTAAACAATTCCCTATATTTTGTTAGTATACTTACAATCACTTATATTTTTTTAATATAGTAGACAACCACCTATATTGTTTCAGTATAGATAACAATCCTTATATATTTTCAGTATAGTAGACAATCACCTACATTTTTCAACATAGTAGACAACCGCCTATATTTTTTCAATTTAGTAAACAATCACCTGCATTTTTCATTATACTAAACAGTCCCCTATATTTTGTCAGTATACTTTCAATCGCCTACATTTTTCAGTATACTAAACAATCACCTACATTTTTTCAGTTTACTAAACAATCACCTACATTTTTAAGTATAGCAGACAACTGCCTAATTTTTTTTAGTGTAGTAAACATTTACCTATATTTTTCAACGGGTTAAGAAATTATTTTTTAACTATTGCGACTCGAAGATGCTCTCAAATATGTCACTTTGCATAAATTGCGTCACTTGTGTTCCCAAACTCCTATTCTTTCGGTATAATTCAATACATTCCAAAAACCCTTTACTATCCATTATTATAGAAATAAAAATGTACAAAGTATAGGGGGAAAAGGAAGATCAAACAACAACAAGAAGAAAGTTTAAAATGACAATCGGACGATCACCCCACTCACAGTCCGATTCCGTCGGAAGTTGGAAGTCGGATCATCTTGTAGTCTGATCTGGGGCTCCGATTTGTCCGATCATCCAACTCATCGTCCATCAAGCCCATTTACGCTCCTACATCGGATCCTACATCGGACATCGGACATTGAATCGGACTACAAATCGGACCGTGTATGGCTAGCTTTATAGGGCAGTTATAACAGTACAACCAATTTGTTGTTCATTTAACAGATGTTTTGTAAACATATGTAAAAAAAGAAGACGAAATGGAAAAACAGTACAGAAAGTCCTCTACTTACGAACTTAATGCATTCGCAAGTCGAAAAGTTCGTAACTCTAAACACACGGAGTTTGGCGCAAGAATAATTGTAAATACATTACATGCAACAATGTTTTTATAACTAGGCTACTGTATTGTACTGTATAGGGTACTTGAATAATCTATATATTTAAAAAAATATATGCTTTTTGTTCACTCACTTCCTAAAGCTAATACTTAACCGATTTTGATGATTCGTTTTTTATTTAAAAGATAATTTCAAGCTCTAAGTCACTGTGAAGCTAAATAATATTTTATTTACACTTTTATTTTGGTTACATTCCGAGTTTTAAAATCGCTTCGGTATGCTACACCTAAATTTAATAGGAAATAATTTGTTCTAAACAGCTGATAACCTAATTGAGTTTCAAATAAATAAACTATTTACTTTACTCAACTGTCAACAGATGATTTAGGTTATATTGTTATTGTTGATGTGTTTTAGGTCTGATTTGTTGCTGTGTTTGTTGGTGTGTAATTGAACTATGAAGTTTTGTTTACTCTTTTTATTTTTGTTTATCTTAAAATAGAATTTATAATTACATGGTATATACTACTAATAGCCAAATTATAGCCTATAAACATGCTATAGAAGATATACTTTCCAAAACAGAAAAAATGTCTATACTAATATTATAAAGGTAAAATTTGTTTGTATGTCAGGGGTAATCTCTGAAACTACTGAACCAATCGAAACAAAAAGCTACACTATCAATGAGTAACAAAGGCTAGAATTCATTTTGATAAAATTTTTTTAAATTTAAATATTTGTAAAATTAGTCGGAATAAATTCACAGGATGAACTTGGCGTTAAACCCATAGCGCCTAACAGCTGTAATACTAATAAATTTAAAGTAACATGAAAAACTAAAAAACTAAAATTGAAAGATGAAACTTTATATCATTCAAAACGTTCTGTGCCAAAGATGTGCACACAAACATAAATTATGAGTGTATTGTTTGCTAAATACTGAAAATCGTTTGCTATAGGAGATGAAGGTGGAATGGGAAATTCCTTACAATTAATTAGGTTATGTATCTTTTCTGAAAATTTAGGAACCCACTTTGAGTAATGAGTAAATAAACCAAGGACACGTTTCAAAGAGGCAGCGTTTTGAGGCAGAGGGAGATTAAGAAGAGGCTTCAGTCTCTCAGGATCAGGACGCATTGTTTTGTTGCTTATTAGATAACCCAGTATACAAATTTGGTTTTTAGTAAATTTACATTTATCTAAATTCATTGTTAAGTTATATTTCTTACATACGGTACTTTCAAAAATGCAATCAAGTTTTCATCATGATCCTGTTTACCATTCCCGGCAATTGTTACATCCAAATACGCAAAAACACCTTTCAGTTTTTTATCCAAGATGATTTTATTCATTGTTTTCTGAAAAGCTGCTACTCCATTAGTCACTCCAAATGGAGTTCGCCTAAAGTGAAACAACTGTCCATCAGCTTCAAAGGCTGTGTGTGTATGGCCTTTCATCATCTCTGATTGGTATCTGATGATAAGCACTCTTTAACCCTTTCCCTGGTATTCATAATTGACTCCAAGTGCCTCATACCACACCTCTTAAATGGCCAAATTTGTCACTTATATTCAAACTACGATAACTAATTAACAACTTATTCAATATATATGAAATTTTGACCATATCTTAATATTATATTGATATATATAAAAAATTTGCATATTTACTTACCTAATGCAGCACTGATTTTTTTTAAGTCCAAATAAAAAACCAATTGAAAAATAAGTTCACTCACAGTCATAACTTTTACAAAAATGTTAGGAGACACTTATATTTGTAAGGCCATAAACTGTCTGTTTAATTTTTGTTAAATTACTACAAAACTACATTAATAAATAAAAAAATTAATCATGTATTTTAAATTCAGTCTAGCTATGTTTTACGTGACTCTTGGTTTACAAAAGTTGTGCTACAGATGATTATAAACACAGATCTAAAACCATTAACCAAATTGATAACTGATCAAAAGTCTGTGACTTTTATGTTTGACAAACATCACAATAACAAGATTAAAAATGAAATAACAAGATTTTGAGCTAGAACTGACAGACCTAGGAATTGATGATCAACCATCTTAACTTAGACGATCCCAACGACAAAGAACAGCTCGCGCATACATGAAAGACTTCGTCTGAAAATCAAGGGAGGAAGAATGTGGTGAAAATTCATAATTCTGTTTGTTTAAGATGTTATCATATGTTTAATTCTTATGTTATCATATGTTCAGTTCAGGGCCGGCGCAAGGACCATGCGGAACATGCGGACGCATGGGGCGCCGCCAGGGAGGGGGCGCCGACGCGCCGGCGAAGCCGACGTCGGCAGCGCGGCAGCAAAAAGTTCAAGATCAAGGCGCCTTCAAAATTTTCTGTAAACTTTTTTGTCTCTTGTAATTTTTTTGTAAAGTTAGCGGTTTTGAGATATTTGACATTAAAAATTATAAACGGCCGCCATTTTGAAAATATTTAAAATATTGTTTAAATTTTTCGTACAGTGATAAAAGGTTACGCAAAAAATAGGTGTACAAAGTTTGAGCTCAATATCTTTTCTGCTTCTAAAAATATTTAGTATTTTGTAAAAAAACACATACAGACAGACAGACCGAAATCGGAATGAGATAGTACACATGTTATATTACATTTTTTGTTTCTTTTGACATGCTGAATAACGTGATAAAGTTTGTTCATATGGTTGCAAGACACCCTGTATATACTATACTGTATATCTATAAAATATATTTTATATTTACTTTTATTCTTAAAATTGTTGCTCAACGTTATATTTTAATTTGATTTTATATAATTAAATAATTTCAATTGGTATACATTTGATAATGTACCCATTTTTTATTACAATAAGGAGATATATAAATATATATACATATATAGGGGCGGGGGGTTGTTGTGTATAGAGTGGGGCGCCAAAAATGACTCTCGCATGTTCATTAAAAACTCCTTGCACCGGCCCTGGTTCAGTTCTTAATAACAATTTAATGTTTATTTTCATGCTACCATTATGTCTAGTTTTAAGATGAATAAAACCTAGATTTATTATGTAAAGTTTTTCTCTTTTATGACACATTGTCAGACCAGAACTTAAAATTTGTAATACATTATCATCTACTTTATTCATTTTTATTACACGTAAGATGTGGACAGTAGTGGCTCACTTATTGGCTCTGTGGCACCCCCTATTTCTACTTTATATTGTCAATAATATTTACTATAGTAAGTTCTTTTTTCTTTATATTTGTAAAATATTTTATCCTTTAGCTTAATTTCAGTAGTCATCCCCCAGTTTATGAAAAATATACAAAAATCTACATATGCACACATTAGAAGCTGCACACAAGGCTGTGAGGGAGAGAGAGCACTGTAGCTCCCGCAGTACTGACCCGTCAATAGAGAATATACAACGAAAAAACTAATTTGTTGTTCACAAGACTGCTATAATTATACGGAGTGATCCGTAAGTAAACTACGGGGAATGGTTCTATGGGTCAAAATAAAGAGAAAATCAAGAATACAATTTTTTTCCGAAAACCCTCCGTTTTCCAGATATCCGCCATTTGGTTTTTAAACAAAATAATTCATTTCTAGAGAACGTTTGACCGATTGAGTTAAAACTTGGCACGAAGTTTAAACTGACATTGCTTTATTCTAAGAAAAATAAACGACTATATCCAATCATGTGTTTCAAAATGGCGGCTGTTTAAAAATTTCAAACCTAAATTTCCCAAAAACCGTACATTTTAAGAAAAAATGTCAAGATACCTTTTTTGTAGCCCTTTTGATTTCCTTTTGATTGATGTTGTAACTGTCAATACAATCGCATGAAGGATAATAGTTAAGCTAAAGATAATGATAGCAAATTTACGTATAATATTGCTGTGTTTACTGTGGTGGTATAGGAACCAACCACCGCCGGGTTGAACAAACCAATTACACATAACTTAACTATTATCCTTCATCGATTGTTTTGACAGTTACACCATCCGATAGGGAATCACAAGGGCTACAAAAAAAGTTGTCTTGAAATTTTTTGTTGAAATATACGGTTTTTGAGTAATTTAGGTTTGAAATTTTCAACCAGCCGCCATTTTAAAACGCATGATTGGATAGAATGGATTATATTTCTTCAGATAGATCATTGGTAGGTTAACCCTTGGTAGGTCGCTTGGTGTACAAACCTCCGCAAGAAATCTATTTCTTTGTGTAAAAGTTTTGTTTGCAAACCTGCGACCCCCTCCCTTTGGCGCATCCTTCCCTACTTCCCCCTCCACCTCCTCACCAACGGACAACCAATTAGCTCAAGGCCACTGACCAGGGCGTATCGCCATTTGCGGGGTGCAGTATTTTGTACGCCGTGCGACCTACAAAGTTGCTGTTTGTGCGGTCATTTGTGCGACCTTTTGTGTTTAACATGTTTTTAATTTAAATTTAATTATTGGTGTTATTTTATATCGTTAGTGATAAGTTTGAAGTTTTATTTGTGAAGATAGATTCCAATGAAGCTACACAATTATTGGAGATGCTAGCAAGTGTGGAGAAGGAAGAAAGGGAACAAGAACGAGTGGCAGAGGAGGACAGAGAGCTTCTCAGGCGAGAACTGTTTGCCGAATCAAATAACAACTTTGATGAAAACGACGGGGATGTCGTAGTCGAGAGAGAAGGAAGCGACCAGTCTGAAGATGAAAGCACAGTAACCACGAAATTAGGTCAGAAACTTCTCTCGAAGATCTGTCTGAAAGAGAAGATATATCAACAGATGTAGAAGCTAACCAGAATTTTATTTTGGGTAAAGATTTAGAAACGAGGTGGAATGTACACATGAATGTGGCAAACGATGGCAAATTTAACTAATTCTAAATTTTCTAAGTTGACTGCTATGGTAATGGACGTAAATGCATTCAACAAACGTGATTTGTTTCAGAACGGGCCTTATGCTCCACTTAGAATTTGTGTTGCTAAGGTTTTGATTCAAATCAGTTGTTTTATCTGTAATTGGGCTGAGAGTTAACCCTGTATTTTTACCATTTTCAACTTTTGAAATCAATATTTTGTAAAATCCTTTCTTAGTGCACTTCTACATAGTGGTACGAAGGTACCTTGACAATTTTAAGGCTCTAGCTATCATCCCTTCGTCTTTTGTATATAGACTCATTGGTCTTATTTATTAGCGAATTTCCATAGGAAAAACGAGCTATTGCAGTGACCCTTTTGGTAAGACCTAATGACGGGAGTAGTAAATGAGCACAGATCATGGTCCCCAGAACACGTTTTGGGATGTCATTAAATTTCATTTATGTATATGTATATATGTGTTCGCACTCTAGCGGCCGAATTTTAAGTCCGATTTCGTTCAAATTTGGTACACACATTGGTTGTCTACGTCGCTCGGACGTGTTTGTTAGCCAAAAAAAACCCAACAACCGGAAGCACATTTTTTGACCGAAAGTAACTATTTTTTTAATGTTTTCCTACGAGAATGAGTTTTTTGCCATGTGGTGGATTCTACCGTGCGAAGCACGCTATGCATTGTGTATTGAAGATACCTTCAATATGGGGGTTGGCGTGCGAAGCACGCAATGCTTTGTGTATTGAAAATACTCCCAATATACGGAATCGAGTGTGAAGCATTTTGCAGCTATACAGCACCGTCGTGAATAGATCTATTTTCCAAATTGTTGGTTGAAACCCTAAAACTTAGGCCTATAAACTTAATTTTGGAAATTTTCTCAACTCACGTCAGCGCTTCAGCTGCGTGGTCGAATTATTTTGATGTTTAAGTAGATTTATAAATGTTTTTGTGAAATTTAGTTTTTTATTCCTTGGACCATTTTCTTAGCGGAAACATTCACTCATTTAGGCTATGTTATCATATGACATGTACACTCCAGAAAGGGTTAATTAATTAGAGGCAGTCCCTGTTCAAAAAGTAAAGTACTGGTTGTAACAGTTTAAGTTATAAAAACAGGTGCTGCAGAATAACAGATGCAGTAAACATTATGTTCTTATTGAAACCATGGAATCTGCAGTGATACATTCAAAGATGTACAGGTACTTTACAAACACTATTTCAATCTGTTCTACTCTATAAATTGCAAAATCACTACTATAACAGTTGGCAGTTCACTATGTACATTTCTATAGACTATCTATACATATAAATAAAATTGTAGTGTCTGTCTGTGATTTTAAAATATAAACTTTTTTAAGCTCATGAGGTTATCCACACTTTACCAAAACCTAAACACGCATTTTTGATTTTTTCCCTGACTAATCTCTGGAATGGCTGAACCAATTTTGACGAAACTTTCATTTTCGTGTAGGGAACTTTTCATAGATTAATCTAGGCTACTTTTTATCCCAGAAATATTTAAGATTCCTATTGAAAAAATGTAAAAAATATGGACAAATTAGGGGTTTTGCGTATGGACATGACACGCGACCATTATAAATAAAACAACTGATTTGTATCAAAAGCTTAACACTTTGACAAGATCTTCTGTGTTTTAATTTACTGCATGTCCTGGTTTAGCCGTTAAATATACATCAAAACAGTATGCAATAAAGTGAAAGGTACTCGTAGATGTTAAATACATCTCAAAACCTGATTTGTAATTTATATGTTCGTTCGGGAGTTTGCTTGAAGGTATCTTTCTTAACCGAACGTCTGTGAGCCAGCCGCCTTTACGGTCCAACTCGTACCTACATACTCTACGCTTTCAAGGCCGTAGCCAGGGGGGAGGTTAGGGGTCAAACCCCCTCCCCCCGAAATAACAAAATTTAGTAGTAAAAATTAATACTACGTTTAAAAAGTGCAAATTAAATTATAAAATAGACAACACAACAGAGGATCCAACAACATACTGTATTTTAGATCATTGTGCATTGCATTGCAATACGGGGGTTGGCGTACGAAGCACGCAATGCATTGTGTATTGAAAATTCTCCCAATACGGGGGTTGGAGTGCAAATCATGCAATGCATTGTGTATTGAAAATACTCCCAATATGGGGTTGGCTCAAAAACCCCAGTCCTGACCAGACCCCTTCCCCCCAAAAAAAAAAGTTTTCCTGGCTACGGCCTTGTACGCTTTATATCACCATTATATTGGTTTTGTGATTGTTTGACACATACCTTACCTAAAACCTATTACTCTCTACTTACATTACCGGTATCTAATTATAATAATTTAACCATATTCATTAATTTACTCAAACCTATTTAGTCAAGATAATTTAAAGAACTAACCATGTTTTCCTTTCATTTCATTTTTTTAGTATCTGAACTTGGCACGTATACATTTACACCCTTTTGCCCCTTCCTTTCTGCAGCCATGCTAAACAGTTTGAGTTTTGACCATGGAAGAGTACAACAGAAGCTATCCTTTGTTTTACTAACTCTGTTTGCAAAGGCTTTGCAGATAAAATTACAACAGTAACAGTAATGGGTTGTTTTTTAGCTGCTTTTGACAAGATCACACATACAACTTTTGTGGGAATAAGAGACCGAATGTTGGAGAATATTAAAGATTCCTTTACGGAAAGAAGGAGCAAAACTAAGGTTAATTACACAGTATCAGAGAACATTGTGCAATGGGATTTTCAGGGATTTGTTTTCAGCCTTACATTATTTGATGTGTCACTGCAGATATTTTAACAAGTAGGCTATTCCAATGTCAGCAGATGGATGTGTGTATTTGGATGGTATAACCGTAAGGTATAGGTTATAATAATGTACATGAACCATTGAATGCAGATAAATGAAGTCTGAACCTTTCTATTAAAAGACAGAAAGTAGAAAACTTTGAAATCAGGTGAGTTCCACAAGTGTAAGAAGCACTTTATGCTTGGTTTATGCAGGAAAGAAGCAGACATACGTCATTTTAAAGCGATATTACAATTGAAAGGCTAAGTTTTTTTGTAACAACATTGAAAAGGACGACTTTTGTGCAAGTGTTGGTTGGCTGGTCAAGTTTAAAAGGCGCTTTGGAGTATGATTGTTAACTATAACTAGAGAAAAACTATCTTGTGATGTGGAACTTTTTACGCCCTTCGTTGATAAATTTAAAATAATTGTTGATGAAATGGGTTTAGGCCCGGATCAAGTCCACAATGAAGGCAAGAGTGGCTTGTTTTGGCGCCTTCTGCCAAATTAAAAAAAAGCATTTGTTCACAGAGTGGAAGCTAGTGCTCCAGGACAAAAACAGAATAACTTTTATGCCGTATGCATTAGCTAGTGGTACGGTTATCGTAAACTACAATTGGCAAATCAAAACCCCCTGGCATTGAAGAATGTAAATTTGCCAGTTTTATACACAAACCAAACAAAGAGATGGATGACCAAAATACTGTTTACTGAGTGGTTCCCTACAAACATTGTTCCATCAAAAAGTTTAAAAAAATTAAAATTTGTCCCAAAAAGCTCTATTTGTTTCTGGACAACTGTCCTGGACATCCCGATGAATTAAAATCTGAAGATGGTCAAATCTGCGCAATGTTTTTGCCCCAAAATGTCACTCCGTTGCTTCAAACAACGGACCAAAATGTTATTCAAACTATAAAAACCAAAAAAAGCTATTTTATCAAAAGAGGGAAGTGTTACTCAAACATTAAGACCACAAAGATGTTGTCTTTAACCTAGCAAGTGCTTGAGAAAACCTTGCAATAAAACCACTGCTTGTTTGTTTTTGGGGAAAATGGTGGCCTTCTCTGACTTTATTACAGGCTTACAAGAAGAAGAACAGTGATTCTAATAAAAACATTGATATAAATAACTTAAGAGAAGCAATTATTGAGCAGCTTGTGGATGATCCTGACGACAGCTGATGTAGACGCCTAGTTAGATGAAGAAGAACAAATTAAGATCTTGACGGACGATGAGTTCGTGCAGGCGTACTGAACAGCGGTGAAGAAAACGAAGTGGAGGAGGGGAGCCAGCAAATACAATGAACACTGATATGACTCTGAACGCTTTCACCATGGGCTGAGGAAAATGGTGCTTTCACATCTAATATCATAACACTACAAAGACTGCAGCAAAATGTGTTGGGGCTTTCCTTTAATTTAAAAAAGCAAGAAACCATAGATAGTTTTTTCACTGTTAAAATTTAAACATTTTATTGTTCTCTTTACTGTACTGTACTTTATAGAAATTAAGCATTTTATTCTTGTTCTTCTTTAAACTAGTGTATTACAGTACTGTATATTATAACATGTTTTTGAAGGTACAGTAATTATTAAATATTACTACATAAAAAAATTATGATTGTACATAAACAATGTTTTTGTGTTCAATTTTCTTTTTGTAGGTAATGTTCTACTAATCCGGCACTACGTACCGATCCCAAAATAGGGCCGGATTAGCGAGATCCTACTGAATTTGGACATAAATTTAAATTTGCTTTGGGTGTATTGGTATTAGGAAGATTTTTAACATAATACTTACTGATTAAAGGGAATATTTCTTTAGTGAAGATAATGTAATAATTGTTTTTTTACAATCGCATGAAAACTCTTATTTTACGATTTAAAAATAGATCATAAAGTAAATGTTTTTTCTCCAGCGGGACAGGTGAAAGCGTTTGAGCTGTCGCTGCCCGCAGTATGTCTGATGGTCCGGCTACATACTTGTTTTGTACGGTACTGTTTTTCGTTTCCATTTTGACACTGCCATATCTTTTGCATTCGCCTAACGCTGGACTTTTTAGGCTTATTGTATTCTTTTCGATGCGAGCTCTCCACTGACTTGCGTTTTCTATAATTCCAATCATATTTACCAGTCATATGAGAAGACATTTCTTACTATTTTGTAATTTTCAGTTAAATACCGATTTTCATCCATATTCCGGTAACTATTTTTATTGGCTCACTCTAATCCTTCATAGAGCTCCACTAGCTTTTTACAATGACACCTGTATCAATGTCTTATCTAAACTTGTCTCTATGATGCAATAATTTAAAGCTTTATACAAAACTAATTCGTGACTAACTTGCATTTACCTCCATTGACGTCAGGCAAGGCAAATCCTGCGTGACAAACACGTACAGACATATCTATCCGTTGTGGGCTCAATCATTGTTCAGGCATTTTTAGTCTTGCACAAGATTTTAGTCACACAAGAAAGTTTGACCGTCTGTCATTGTAACAAACAAAAATAGACGTGCTCACATCAAAAACAATTGAAAACTATTCCCTTATATAGTTACTTTAATATTTTTATTTTTTAAATTCTGTACAAGTTTCTTTAGAAAATTGCCTTGTAAAATTAGGAGTAGGCCTACATGCCTTTTCTTGTTAGGTTAGATTCGGGTTTAGTGTATGTTTTTTAATTTTTATTCCATCTTGTAAGGAAGTGTTTTGAAAATAAGTTTGAGAATATTATTTACAACTTATCTCAATACTTTTTGCCAGAAAACCTAATATTATCTATACTAATATTATAAAGAGGTAAAGTTTGTTTGTTTGTTTGTATGTAGTTGGTAATCTCTGGCGCTACTGAACCGATTGAAAAAATAGTATTACTAATAAAAAGCTACACTATCCCTGAGTAACATAGGCTATAATTCATTTCGGTAAAAACCTTTTTTTATTTTAATATTTGTAAATTAATCGGAAAAAATCTTAGGTTAGGCCTGGAATGATAAACCAACACATGTATTTACATTTATTACCATAGCAACCAATTGAATAAAATAACAGATAATATAGATGTTTGCTTCAATATTTCCAATAACAGCTGATTTCAAAATTTGAAGCAATTATTTTTGTACTTCTAGCTTTTAGGTTAGGGTTTTAAAGTGTAGACCTGCGCTTTGCTGGTTCTTTTAACTATTATTAACTGCTGTTATAAAATATAAGAAATAATTTGGTTTGAACATTTAACATTATTTACCATCTTAGTTTTTAGGTCATTATTAATATTACACCTTTATTATAAATAAAACATAACATATGTTTTTAGAAAGTTCCGTTAGGGGTTGGCGAGCGGAGCATGCAGGGGTCTCCCCTAGTGGATTATATAAGATTATAAAAAAGTAAATAAAAAAAATGTAAATAATTAATATACAAATAAGACATTTTAAAGTAGGCCTACTAATATTAAAGCAAGTTAGCATAAATTAGTAATCACAATTATCTAAATGACAATAGCTCAATTTTTGTAAGCCCTATCACAGGCTGCTTTCTTTACTGCTAAAGATAGTATGGAAATATTTGAATAATTTGGTTTTTGGCATGCTGTAGCCTATTCGGAAGTAGTAAAACCAATTCATTTAACAATATTATTTGTTTCAATAATTCAATACTTGATGGTTAGTATTCTTTTAACACTTATACCGAAACATCAGTCTCACAGGCACCCAGGGAAATTTGTTTTTTTAATTGCGACAGCCCTGGGGGGTTGGCAGTGCTGACCTTCACAATAGCTTACTTTCTCCCCCTCCCCTACCACGCGGTAAAATATCGATTAGTTCGGCTCTGGCGTTTGACCTTGAAACATCGTTTTACAAAATCATAGCGGTCTGTTAGACCGGGTGTTTCGTTTACCGTTCTTTGAATAGCGGTTTTGTAGACCGGTGTTTCGCGTACCGTATGTAGTGACCTGTGAGACCGGTGTTTCGGTTAACTTATTTATAGTGTCTTTTACATTTTGTGACTAAATAAAATCATTGAAATGGCTCGTCGAGTCAGTGCCAAGGATCCCGACTTCAGTGACACAATTCGTGAACTTTTGAACGATGAAGACAGTATGACAATGAAGATACCAGTAGTGAGGAAATAGATGATTCGGACGCTGATCCCGACTATGTGTTATCCGAAGAAGAAAATATTCGGGCAGACACACCAGACTCTGATGAAGACAACCTTTTAGAGGAAGAACGTGAGGATGACAGCTTAGAAAATATTGAACAGCACAGATTGCCAGAGTTTTTCGTCGAGAGGATGAAGAAGAAAGAATTCGGTCCCCCAAATGCATGGCAAAGTAAAGCTCCACCAAATCAGGTCAGAGTTCCAGCCAGTAATATTATTAGAACAGGCTTACCTGGCATCAGAGGCCGTGCCAGGCTCTTAGGAAATAGCCCTTCAAAAACCAATGTTTGGAAATTGTTCTTTGATGAAGAAATAATGACACAAATTGTAGATAGTACTAACGTAAAGTTACAAAGTGTAAGAGCCAATTTGAGCGAAGAAACAAACAAAAGTAATTATAGAGATACTTGTATTGAGGAAATAAATGCTCTTTTGGGCCTGTTTGTTCTTTCATCAGTTTTACGTTCTAAAGATGAAAAAATATCTTCGTTGTTCACCAAAGACTCTTGCAGCCGGCCAATATTTTCTGCCGTAATGTCAGTAAAACGGTATGAGATCTTGACTTCTTGCATACGATTTGATGATGCAAACACAAGGGACGAAAGAAAGCAAACTGACAAAGCTGCTCCAATTTCTGAGATCTTTCAAAAATTCATTTCAAACAGTCAAAGTGTCTTCTGTGTGTCGTCCGAAGTTACAGTAGATGAGATGTTGATTCCCTTCAGAGGCAGATGCAGTTTCAGGGTTTATATGCCTAATAAACCAAAGAAATACGGCATTAAGGTTATGTGTTTAGCCGATGCTAAGACATCGTATCTACTAAATGCATATATATACACTGGTAAAGGCAGTGACAGTGTCTCTTTATCTGCAGAAGAGAAAAAATTAAGCATTCCCACTCAAGCTGTGGTTAGAGTTTGCAGGCCTATTGAAGGGTCTAATCGAAATGTAACAGCAGACAACTGGTTTACGTCTCTAGAAGTTGTCGACGAGCTTTCAAAGAGAAAACTAACGTACGTGGGTACGGTAAGGAAAGACAAAAAATTGATCCCCGAAGAATTCCTTCCTAACTCAGAAAGACCAGTTGCCTCAAGCCTTTATGGATTTAGAGGTACATCGACTCTTCTTAGCTTTGTGCCCAAGCAAAAAAGATCGGTTGTTTTGATTTCATCAACACATCACAGTGTTCAAACAAACCCTGAGAAAAAGAAGCCCGAGATCATATGTTATTACAACAAAACAAAATGTGGGGTAGACTTGCTGGATATGAAGTGTGCAGTCTTTACATGCAGCAGGAAAACTAGGCGGTGGCCACTTGCTGTGTTTTACCGAATGATCAACATCGCTTGTGTAAATTCATTCATAGCTTATTTGAGCTTCACAGGCACACCGGAAATGAAAAGGTTTGAGTTCATAAAACAGCTAGGTCATGAGCTGGTTGTTCCCCATCTTCGGAAAAGACTGGCAGAACTGTGAACCTTCCAAGAGCTTTGAAGTCTAGCATAGAGAATGTTTTGTCAGAAAACAAAACTGAACAACAACGAAATCAGCATAGACAGCAGCAACCAGAAGTTGAAGAAGAACAGCCGGATGACCCACAAGAACAAGGACCAGCCCAAGCAACTGTCCCAAGTGACAAGATGGAAAAGAGAAAGACATGTTCTTCGTGCCCTTCCTACAAAAAACGGAAGACCAGCTACATGTGCATTGCTTGTAAAAAAGCAATATGCTTAGAATGTAGCCGTAAACTGTGTGTTGACTGTGCCAAAGAGAAAAGTGGTTGAGGTGTACCGACGACTCGTAACAAATGATCATTATCTTTATGTATTTTGTGTTTTTAAATTTGTCTACTTCTTATATTAGTAACAACCATTGTTACATCATTTCAAAGGTAGTTTTTCAATCTTATATTTATACAACTTTTATTTTCATAAAGTAAAAAGTAGTAAGGCCTACATATGATCCAATATGTTGTACCGGTATTCACTTTTATTGTCAATTATCTCATTTTATTAATTTTTACTACTATTATTCTTTATTATTATTTGTAACTTCCATATTTTTATAAATCTTGTAACCCATATTGTATTTTTGTTACTTTGATGATATTCACAGTTATTACATTGAATATAGATTTTTGCGATACATTGTTATTTTTATATTTACTTTCAAATTTATAATATCTCAATTTATTATTTTGAAACTACTTTTACACCATATTTGTATATCTACCTAACAGTATATTGTAAAAATAAAAGTCCTTTTGTTATTAAAATGTGTGTGATGTAACTGTATTACCCATAAAACCAGTGTAACACAAATAGCGGTCTGTGAGACCGGATGTTTCGGTTAACGTTATAAAAATTATGTTTCGGTATAAGTGTTAAAATAATTTTGCTTATGAGACTTGAGCTGGATAGGAGTTGCCTGGAGGTTTTTGATAAAAGGTTGGTTTGTCGATAAGCTATGATTACATAAGTTATTTTAACTCAATTGAGTGGTTAAAACCGAAAATTCCCTCTGGTTACGCCTATGCCCAGCCAGAGCTGTTCCTGTATTGTTTTGTAGTGAGTTTGAATTAATGCATTGAAGTAATAATAATATTTTAGGATTTGATGATGAAATTAACATTAAATTGTAAACCTTTTTATATTTTTTTTTTGTAGTAGAATCATTACAAAAGACAATTTTAAATGTTAATACAAATTTTACTTTTTATGTATGTGGTAGGTTTTGGTCTAATCAATGAATCTTAACCAAATAGCTCTCCCTGCTGCAGCAGGTTTTCTGAAGTTGATTACGATCAGTACACATTACTGCTCATTCATAACAATCTTGTCTTTCCTTTAATAATTTATTGTAGAGTCAGTTATAACATACCGGTAGTTCTCTGAAGGCAAATCACCTGAAACATCTTCTAATTCATCAACAGTTTTGCTTTCAGTAATTTCAACATTTTTAATCCATTACACTTTAGGCTAACGTTTACGCCATGACTTTTTCAAAATTTCCTTTTTAACGCACACCTAACCGAAACAGTAGCGAAAATAGCATCTTTCATAGAAAAAAGTGTGCTAAATTATCAAGTGTACCAGATCATTGGTTGTAAAGTGAAGGAAGTTTACTGTAATTTATATTTGTATGTATTTTAAAGCATTGCATATTAAGCTATCTGCTTATTTGGATAGTGATTGTCTTTCCTCTTATAATTTGAACCGATTGATCATATTTTATGATGAAACACAATAATACACAGTCATAGACCTCAATCACTTCTTATCCTGTCCAACGTTTCTTCAAAGGTTTAGGCCTACTTAGGAATTTTAAGTTTGTTTATTCTGATCCAAAGGCCAGCTCAATGAAGTTTCTTATGTTCTAGGTAAAAGATAACATAAACTTTCTTTAATAAATCAAATTATTAATTATTTTCCTTCTTATATTCTATTTTCAGAACTGTTTTAATGCAGGCCTATTTTTCTCTAAAGTTATTCTGTTCAAATTTTAGTTCATGTTACGTAATTGAGAAAATCTCTGATTGATGGTTTATAAAGAATGGCTAATGTTAGTGTTGATTTAATTCTAATGGTAAAATATTTGAACAAACTAATACTTAATTGCATTTTTTATTTGTTAAGTAACATAATGTAGGCTACCTTACATATAACTTTTGTTAGTACAAAAATCGAAATATTTGTATTTTAATGTTTTGTGGAAAGATTTTAAGCTATTTACATTACTCTCATGTTTATTTTATGAAGATACAAATAATTACAATTACATAAATAACTTAACATTTAAAAAATATTCCATAATTTTAAATAGGTAGGCCTACATTATATGGTAGGCCTATATAATATAAAAACAAAAATACAAAATTTTTTTTACATTTATTATTTTTAAGTTTACTTGTAAGATGTTACTGTTATTCCTTTGAAACTTGGTACGGTACCATTATTTATGTTTATTTTATTTTATATAATACTGTACATAATATATATAATATTTAGGCTGTATAAAAGCTCAACAACCGGTTGGAATGTACTGTTTTGTTTAAAAATCGTTTGATGTAGCCTAAATAATTAAAGAAGAAGAAGACGTTGATAATTAATACAAAAACGAACATTAAATCAGGCAGTAGGCCTATTCTCTCATAATTTCGCATTGTTGGGATTATATGCTGAAACATTGCTTTCCGATGTACTCAGAATTGTAGGCTCTGAGGATATAATTCAATATTAAAGTTTATTTAATCAATCATGTTAGATGAAAAATGATTCCGAAGAATTATTGAAATAAGTTGTTTTATCGTAACTTATTTAATATTTCTTGAGAAGGAGTACAAAGTTTAATTTAACCGCGTCTAACGTGAACCGATACTCGCATGCGCATTGTATCCAATCCCTGGATATGACGACGGTAAAATATTTGAAGTGTGATTTGCATTTACTATGCCTAATTTTTAAGGTTAAAGTTCGAAATTGATGTTCGTGAAAGTAAGTAAATTTAAATACATTTTGTGAATAGATCTTCAGGAATCTTCATTGGTTTTAGTTGAAAATGTTGTTATTTAAGCCTTCTGCAAGGCTTGTCATTCGCACCTTATACTTTGCATTGTGGGAATTAGCAATATCTGTGAATTTGTAGAAGGAAGGTCGATCAGTGGTTTTGATAAAATGGATTTCTTTAGTGAGTGGTAAGTGTTTTCAGTCAATGTAATGTAGTTACTAAATTTGGATTTTGATCTTGATTTTTTTCCACCCACTTAATGTATTTTGCTTTCCTGTGCTTCCGAAATGTATTATCAGTTTTGTGTTCTAAGACAATCAATCATCTTTACCTTTACACTGTCGTCTGCTTATTTGTTTACAATATGTCAAACGACGTTTGACAACTAAAGATAGCTTAAAGCAAATTAGTAAAAAGTCTATGCCGTTGTACCTAATTCTTAAGTGTTTCACAGTAATTTAAATTGAATGTCTTTCAAAACATATCTAGGCGTTTTCTTACAGACATACAGGTGTTCTACTTTAATATTTGAAAGATGCAAGTGAGTGGGATATGGTTAGGCCTATTTTAACTTTTGTTGTTCAATAATTAATTACTGATACCACACTAAAATCTAATAATACGCATTTACTTAAACCAGTGATTTTCGAGGCTCGATATTTCAATGTATATAATGTATTGTGGTCATCTTTCTTAATTTTATGTCACATTCAAACCTAACCTAACTTTAGTGTTCTTAGCCTATACAAGGCAAATCCAATTTATAAATTAATCGTTTAGCCTGTTGTAAATGTTGAATTTCTAATCAATATTGTATCTTATTATTTATTTTATGATACAATTTAATAATAAAATCCTACTTATGATGTTGGTTTAAGCCTTTGGGCTAAAATTAAAAAGGTAGTTGATAGTAACATATATAGGCCCTATCATATGTCTCTGGAAACTGTAGGCTAGGTTACTTTAGGTTAAGGTTTTGTTATTTTTACGTTGACATTGTTGGTTAGAGCGTGTAGGCCTAGAATTTAGCAAGCCTTATTTGATTCTTTCAAGATAAGTCTTTCTATATTTATGAGTTAATTTTTCTACTTCTGTAGGCTACTGTAGGATTTAAAAGATAGGCTAACATTAGTTTGGGCATAAGTTCACTATTTGACCCTAGCCTAATATTTTTGCAGACAACGATGTTGTTTTACATTCTACTGTTAAATGTTGAATACAGGTAAAGTAAACATACTGTGACTAAATACTATACCCTAGGTTAGAACCTCTTAGGTTTTTTTTTATTATTCTTGCATTTCTGTTGCCATAGGTTAGCCTAGGATCGAATAGTAAATTTGTGCTCTAGTTTGACTTACGAACTTTGTTCAAACAAGTGTAGTCTATGCTAATTATTTTGGTTTAATCACAGAAGATAATACGCTAGTATTACAACTTTGGCTTAAGTTTACTATTCGACCCTAACCTAATATTTTTGCAGGCAACGATGTTGTTTTACATTCTACTGTTAAATGTTGAATACAGGTAAGCATACTGTGACTAAATACTATAGGTTAGAACCTTTTAGGTTTTTTCAAAATTATTATTCTTGCATTTCTGTTGCCATAGGTTAGCCTAGGATCGAATAGTAAACTTGCGCCACAACTTTTGTTATTTCAGTAAGCTAGTGAATGCCAGGGCGCAACTTTACTATTCGACTCTAGGCTAACCTAGAGCTAACAGAAATGCAAAAATAATAATTAAAAAAATACCTAAAAGGTTCTAACCTAACCTATTTAGTCACAGTATGTTTACCTGTATTTAACATTTAACAGTAGAATGTAAAACAACGTCGTTGTCTGCAAAAATATTAGGTTAGAGTCGAATAGTAAAGTTACGCCAATGCCAGTATATTTGAGAGTTTTTCCATTAGTAAGATTTGTACCTACCATGAATGTGTTACTTTAAAAAGTAAAGTAGGCAGGCTACAGTCTTTTGTTTTGATTTAATGTAGCTTGAGAAAATGAAAAACCGTAACAGTAGGCCTACCTACATTTTAGTTCATATTTACATTGATTTCGTATTTAAAGTTATGAAGAAGGAAAATGTACTATAGCCTAGGTTCAATTATTAATTGAAGGTTATACTGGAGAATTTTTTCTTGGAATTAGTAATGTTGGCAAAGTTACTGTACCGGTAGTCCTAAAACTTTTAGGACTTTTTTTGGAAAGTTTAGAAGTTTTACGAGCCTATCTATATGTTTACGAATTAGATCTATATGATTACCTTACTGTGACTGGTAACTATAGGCTAAGTTAGTTTAGGTTCAGATTTTGTTTAGCCTACTTTTGGTTGGCATTGAGGGTTAAAGGGTGTATACTGTAATGTAATAACACACCTAACGTTTTCTACCTACATAAATTGGCGTAAATTTACTATGTACGACCCTCGGCTGATATTTTTGCAGACGACGACCTTGTTTTACATACTACTGTTAAATGTTGAATACAGGTAAACATACTGTTACTAAAGACTATATATAAGTTAGAACTTCAGGCTATTTTTGTTTTATTCTTGCTTTTCTGTTGGCATAGAGTCACATAGTAAATTCCCGCCCATAACTTACTATTTTATGTTTATAAAATTGTAAATGGTAAGCCTACATTGCAAGTTTAATGTAGACAACAATTTCAGCCAATCAAGACTCTGAATGAATCAGGTGTACAGATTTAAATGCTTATCATTTACAAATTTACTAAATTCTTGGATAGATTGTTCATTAAAATTTATATAAAATTGCCAATGATAAATTGTTCAAGATCATTTTACTTAAAAGATTTTCTAGTAACACTAGTATGACCATGGACTCTCTGCGTCTAAGATATGTTTTCTGTGGTGGTGTTTTAAGAGATTTTGATAGCTTCAAATGCCTAACTTTATAAAAACATTGCCTAGTAAGTGCATGTGCTGCTGTTGTCGAATTGGTATACAAAGGTTGGCGTAGATTTGAAGTTGGTTGGCGACTTAAGATCACCCAAAATAATATCAGTTGTTAAATATCTATATTTATATTGATATTTTATGTAGGCCTACATATAGTCTTACCTATAGGCCTAAGTTAGAAACAAAATAGTAAAAAAATTTAAAATTATGAGAAGGCTTTCGTTCAATATTTGGTAGTTTATTCTTGTGTTTGTTTTTCATAGAAATTATTAAAATTAACTAAAACTCTGTAAAAAGGTTAGGTAACCTACTGTATGATAAAAGTTTATTTGGTGATACAAGTATGTAATACAACACTACTTATAACTACTTTTATACGGAAACATATTCTAAATGCCATTCTGTCATTTAAATTTGTATTCTATGCTAGCAGAAGCCGTAAAATAATTGGGTATTCTGCAGGGCAATGTGACCATATAATAAAATGGTAATTTTTTCATATTCTGAAAGTAGGCCTACATATTAAACTGAGTAAAAATACAAACCATTTCCTCGGCAGACAAATATAGAAGTTACGAGAGAAAGAAAACTCCCAAAATGCATGTTAAGTTCAGCCATTTTCGATATGTTTGCACTAAAGAAATGATACTAAACGCTTCACTGACACTAAAAATGTAAATTTAGCCTTATAATGATTGTAAAAGAAATGTAGGACAGAAAATGTATAACGGTATTATAAATGTTTATTTATCTTAACTATTGTGAATTAGTTACAATTCAGCACCGAAACCAATAAAATAATATTTTTAATAGAATCCAAGCATTGAAAACGCTGTCAGAAAGAACAGAATTGAACCCCTCTCCCAAAACCTTTACTAAACCAACTTACACTCGCCAATCACAGTATGTTTTCAGTTTGTAAACACATATATAATTTATAGTAGCACTTACTTTCTAAAAAAATCTGGAACACTGTTGCATCTATCGGCTCAGCCATATGGCTAAAAGTTCGCTTTGTTAATTCGCCTACTCAACTTTTGGTTTTGTTCTTCAATACTTGTTTTATATTGTTAGTATTTGGTTTCCCGCAGTCAGTGAAGTACATAGTTTCATTATATGTATAGGAAAAAGTGAAGTTTTGTTTCTTTCCATTCGAATTGGTGGTCACGTTCGTCTGCACAAGTTCCAATAATTGGTCCACACAACAACAAAACCTTTACCTTTTTTACAATTAGGTCTAAAACGCATCGCTAAAAAAGTAGCACTGGTTGATAATTGTCATGGTTTTACTCACTTATTTTTTAAAATAAAAACACACCTTTATGAGAAACTAACAACACATATTTAAATTTCTTATATTGCTCATTATGAGCTTTATGAGATTGGTTTTATTAAGTACAGTAGCTTTTATTGAGATTTATTAAAAAATCTAAGTAGTTTTATTGAGATTTTCCATTTTCTTTGCATTCTTCCTAAGTAAGGGTAAAATCCTAAGATTTGCTTAGGTACCGTACTTAAAACCATGCTGACGTATGTCCACTCTGTCTCTGCCTGTAGTCCAGGATGGACAGCAGACACCAGTCCTTTGTTAGTTAGACTAATAAAGACAGGCGAGTAGCTTATAGGTAGTGCAATGAAACCGAATGCGAGTAGCTAATTTCGAACTGTGTTTGAGGTTCCAACAGTACCAAACTGGACGAGCTCCTATAATCTCTTAATTAATCTGCTCCCCTAAAATTGTAAATACATTTTGTATATACTTGATATATGCGTAAGTGTGTATATGAATTTTTTTTACGTAGCCTATTGTAAATTGTAATGTATATATGTTTGACTCGAAATAGTAAGGGACGTCAAACCCCTTTTAATAGGTGAGGCTAGTTTGCACCCCCTTATGGAATTAATATATTAAAGGCTTTGCTCTTATGGTGTGTATAAATCTCAAATTCTTTCATAATGTTATTTTTCTTCCCTGCCTTATTTTATGTGATATGTTCATGTTGTTTTTTACTGTATTCTGTCATAATTGTAATGCTGACTTAGCATTTGGATTTGGTTGTGACGTAATGCAACTTAAAATGAACTTAAAAATAGACAGAAGTCATTATTTAAAAGTGGGTAGGTCTATACGCGAAATCTAGATAATTATCAACCTGTGTTATTGTTGCCGTCTATTTTAAGGATTTTTGAAGCAGCTATGATTAATCAAATGATGTTCTTCTTTACATATTTTGATACCCTTATTAGAGTACAATTTGGTTTTAGACCAAAGTGAATCACAATTTAAGCTACACTTAGCTTGGTAAAAGAGATTGTGAAGGGTTTGGGGGATTCAGGAAATACTTTTGGTATTTGTTGTGACCTGTCAAAGGCCTCTGATTGTGTTGTACACAATGTTTTACTAGAAAAATTAAAATATAACTTTTCAAACAATGCAATAGCATGGGTGAAATCTTACTTATTTGGACGAAAACAAAGAACTAAATTGTGTTCAAAAATCACATGAATTACATTTCTCCCTGGATAGACATAAAATGTGGTGCACCACAAGGTTCAATTTTGGGAGCATTTATATTTTTGATTTATGTAAATGATTTACTGCCTATAAGTTATAGTATTAACATAAGTTATAGTATTGATTTATATGCCGACGATACAACTGCAATTGTTGAAGCCATTTCCACAAAATTATGTTCTAAAACCTCAAAACTTTAATTTCTAGTAGCTTTAAATATGAAAAGTTCAGTCGTTATTAATGAGTGTGACTCTTTTTATCATCGATTTAAATTTTGTGGGTTAGTAATTTCTATATAACAGGTGTCTTAAAAGTCCCACCCCCTTTTATTTTTTTTATTAATGGAAATAGACAGATTTGCTTTAGGGATTGTTAACATGAACAAAAATGGAGTTTTTTGGTGTATCGTAAATTTCAACCTCTCCCCCAAAAATGGGGTATTTTGGGGGTAAGTCGAAAATTTTAAATGAGAACCCCTATTGAGTGACACCTCATTTTAAAGGCCTTGATAAAAGAAGAAGATTGGTGCAAAGCGCAGGTCTGTATGTTGACTCTATCTAACATAATGACCAATCAAAGTTACAATTTTCCCCATTTAAATAACATTGAAATGTTAAAGTCGATAATCTGTTATTTTTTACGATAGTTTAATCCAGTAGATCACTTAATCTAAGTTATAAAACATAGTAATTAGTATAAAAACAGTAAAGCTAAGCACTCTGGAATTCCCAGGTACTGGACTTTGGGTTGATACAACCTTGCTTTGTTATTCATAACTGTGCATGTTTGTCGACTCCTAATAGTAAAAAGTCCAGTACCTGGGAATTCCAGAGGGCTTTTGAGTTTAGGTTTCTTTGCTACATGATTCGCAGCTTTTTACAAAATGTTTGACATCTGAGTCTGAGTCTAGCTTTGCATATAGCCCAGTCAATAAAGGCCGAAAATCGCCATTTGTCGCAACTAATTAGGGGAATGCTGAATTTTTTATATGTGATAGACCCTAATGAGACATGCATTTTCTCAAAAGTCCCCGCTTCCCCCATTTTTGCTTCCCAATCCACCCCCTTGAAGCATACAAATGCAGAGTTTCACTAGATTTCTTACAAGTTTGTTAATACTCATCGTAACGAATTAATGTTTTGTACATTTGTTCCTTAATACATATTAAACATATTTTGGTTGTATACATTTTTCGTTAAAGTTAATATAAGGAAGCTATTAAACAACAAACACAAAAAAAATGTTTTTTTTAAAGCATTTAAATTTACTTAATTAACTATATTTTTAAATTATTTAAAATCCACAAAAATGTTTAAATAAAACTTGTATTATATATTTTTAGCTTTAATATGATGTGGATAGTTACTTGTTTAAATTGATCTTATGCTCTTGGGACATTGTCAAAGATAGCGCTGCACGCCTCTTCCAGTGATCCGGCGCAAGTTTTATAACCGCTTCGCATGGATATATTATATGTACAATGGATGTTGCAATATTATTTTAATAAATGTGTGTGTTTACATACCGTGTGTAATATATATATATATATTAGATTGTAAGTAAATTAGGTGAGTTTGTATTACGTATGTGTACATAATTGATTTTCCCTTTTAATTAAAATAGTTTCAATAACAAATATATCGGAAGTTTAATACTGTTATTTTAGCCTTTTATAGATTGGTATTTTACTTGTATGTTTTTCCAAAACAAACACCTTGAATAAGTGTACACATAAATTTTAAATCGAATGTCAGTTTTGGTTCGGGGGCTAACCCTACCTTATTGAATGAAATAAACAAGGCTTTCCATTATCCACCACCTATGGACCCGCCGTGTTCCAGAATGGCTTAAACCGGCAGCTGTCACATTTCCACGTGCAAATGAAAAGGATTTAAAAAAATGTTACATGACAGCATCACGGACCTCCCACCCACCTAAAACATATGCACAAGTCTTAAGTATATATGTTACACTATGAAGAGATTTTAAATATAGGCCTAATAGCATTATTCGCAATGTTTATTTTCACCTTTATATTGATATTTTATTTATATTAACATTTACAACTTGCAAATCACTGTAATAACAAATCAAGTACATAGATTAAACGTATGGAAACAGTAATACGTGTATCAAAATATAAAATTATATTAACTTTTCTAAGTTTGCATTACACATACTTTCTATTTCTGGAATCTACATTACAAAATTGCAATAGTCAGATAATATAACTCACTTTTAATTTTTAATACCAGCGCTTGACGATAATATCCGAACTACGCCGGACGGAACCGAACGTCTCCTAATTTAAATTGATGAACCAAAACACATGTTTCTTGAATGTATTTACATTCATTACCACAGCAACCAATTCGATAACATTTTTTCTTTACGCGTTACTTGTTCTATTTGTCAACTCCTAAAGAGCTTCGTTCCAAAAACAAAATTTCGGTCCATTAACAGAATAATATCTTACATTTATTGTTTTCGATAAACCCCAAAGAAGTTTCATTCTAGTTCAAATAATGGTTACTTTCTGTCAAACACCGTGCTTCCGGTTGTTGAAATTTTTTGCACACGAACTCGTCCGAGCAACTTAAGACAACCAACGTGTGAAATTTGGACCGACTCGAAATTAAAACGCGGCCGTTAAGAGTTCAAACACATATATAAATACTTTTAAATGACACCCAAAACGTGTTTCGGAAACCATGATCGGTGCCCCTTTAATAATCCCGACCTTAGGTCCGGCCATAAGGGTCACTGCAATCTTTCCTATGGAAATTCGCTAATAACGCCGAACTTTAGAAAAGGAATTTCTTGCATGTTGAACTCGTTAGGAATTTAATTTTGGAGATGGGGACAGTGAAATGGTTTCACAGTAAATGTAAAGCATCAGTTGGACCGTTTAATACATACTTAACTCCCTTCTGTTATAGTGCTAGTGATTTCATTCTTACCTTTATACAAGCTCTAATGAAAACACCAAGTATATGTTTGGACGGTCTAATGTTGTGCGTTAAACACAGTATAATTGTAGATTGCATGCAATTAGTGTGATGGTTCTATTATCTTGTATAAAACAGCTGATTATGTTTGTGTAGTTTTATTCGATGCGCCTTTCAAATAATCTAATCTCATTGCTTTGATCCTTTTATACGTGCAAAAAATTGTAAATGCAAAAGACTGACTGCAAAAAAAAAAAAAAAAAAAAAAAA
>JAGFPH010006862.1:21188-31893 GCA_018207615.1 Philaenus spumarius
ATTTCGTAAGTTGTGTTAAAATAGTTTACTTTTAATACCTCTGAAATGGGCATTGTGCTTCAACATTTCGTAAGTTGTGTTAAAATGGTTTACTTGGTAATACCTCTGAAATGGACATTGTGCTTCCTCATTTCGTAAGTAGTGTTGAAAATAGTTTACTTGGTAATAACTCTGAAATAGACATTATGCTTCCTCATTTCGGAAGTTGTGTTATTTTTATCTTGTCTCATTTAAAATGGAAATGTTATAAAAATATTGTATTTTTTTTTAAATAACATAAACAAGTTTGTCTATATTCATGACAGTTTTCACTTCTGTCGGCAGTCCCACGATTGCTTTCTTTTTTGTTTTTTACTAAATAATATGTATCTCTAGAAAGACTTAACCGATTGAGTTCAAACTTTGAACGGTAATCCTCAACGTAAAGAAATAGATTACTAAACATAATCAACATGTTCCGAAGATTCTTTAAAAAAATTGCGAATATTTAAAATTTTCAAACGAGAATGCCAAAGTTAGTGAAGCTTCTTTCACACGGGAAACCGCAATGTTCGTCTTTACGAGAGGGAGCTCCTGCCTCCACACGGGGAGAATTTCATCTCGGGCGCTTTCGCGTCGGCCGATAAGTAGGCTACGCGAAAATCGCGATAGATTGTACGTGTGCTGTGGCCATTTATCTTCTTTACGTCTTCCACGTCGAAAACGCCAACATTTCGGAACGTATTGGGTCCACCTCACGACGAAGCAGGAGTTTTTGCCGCAGTTTATCAAGAAATTTGAAGGGATGGCGACATGTTTTTGAAGTGTAAACTTGTACAGGGCACCGCGTCCAAACAGTTTTTGCTGGCGGTGGATCGTATTTTACCATCAGGCATTTTTCTGAAACACTCTATTCCGTCACGCTCTACTATATATAGTACACATGTGTGTATATCAGAGTATATAGTTTACTTGGTAATACCATAGATCATGAATAATAAAATAGTGCATGATCGCGCCGCGAGGTAGCGGTAGGGAGAAATCATTGGTAGCATTGGTGTTTCACACAGCTTCCGTCGTTTCACCAATAGATAGCGCCACTATCGTCGAATTTCCAGTGGAACGAAATATTGCAGTGGATCGGAGTTCTATTAGGTTATCCAAATACCTCTGAAATGGACATTGTGTTTCCTTATTTTGGAAGTTGTGTTAAAACAGTTTAATTGTCAATACCTCTGAAATGTAATTAGTTCAAAGGTACTATGCCTTATTCACCGAGAGTTTAAAGTGAAGCACCACCTTAAAATGGCTTACGTTAGGGATTTGGGCCAATGAGGAAACCGAACACACGTGTGGGACGGGCGACTCTGCATATGATTCACATTAGTTCTTAGTAAATAAACTTTGTCTCCCAGTTTATGAACTTGTTTCTAGCCCACCCTAACGTTCACGTTCGTCCCTGAGGTAGGTCCGCGTGTGACACAGTCTGCCCGGCCCATAAATATTGTAGGTGCTTCACTTTAAACTCTCTGTGAATAAGGTATAACATGAGGAACTACATTCAGCCTGAGATGCGACCTTCTTCCAAGCGCCCGGCTCGAGATGTATGCGCCCTAAAGGCTCGTGCTCCCCATGTGAAAGCTCCGTTGTACTCTTTGCGTTTCTGTCTTCCGCGCATTCCTCCCGATCGCGAGGACGAGCCTCGCGGCTCCCCTTGTGAAAGGAACCTAAATGTATAAACAACGTCATGAGTACATTTTTATTGCTCGTATAGTTTCCTAACGAATGATGTAGTAGTCAAAATTATATAACAAAGGGTAGCAGTAAAATGGTGTTTAAGTTAATGAATTGGTGTTGAAAATTAATTATCACCTGTGCTTTTTTGTTGCAGATGCTGGGCCCGTCTATATATAATGCTTTTGCTACTTGTTATGAAGTGAGGTGAGTGATATTATTCATTCATATTTAGATAATTTTATCGGAAGTAGAATTCTTATGGTATGATGCAACACGCGATGAAGTCAAATCGCTTAGTTGCATTTTGTAGTAAACCGACGACCGAGCTAGACGAGTAAAACTGAGTGGGAGCAGAGGGGTCGGTTCTAACTGTCGGTCATGTTGGCTGACACTCCATAACACCAATGTTAAATTAAAATCGAAATATTTCCTTTATTTTTGATCGGAAAATTATAAACGATATGTCATTTTATAGCTATGGTCAATATACATGCAAATGGCTTTTTCAAAACTAAAAATTGTTTAATATTTTTTAACAATTTAAAAATTGATTTTTAATATTTTTTTATGTTGTCACTATTAATTATAGCGAAAAATGACCAAGCCATTCGGATGAAGAATTTTGTCCACAAGAGTTTGGTATTTTAAAAAAAACGCTGTTTGAATAATTTCGGGTTTTAAATGGATTTAGAATGAGCAATATCCGCGTAACCTACCGCCGCTATATTGTGATTTTTAATATTTTTGTACATTGTAACTATTAATTATAGCGAAAAATGACCAAGCCATTTGGATGAAGAATTTTGTCCACAAGAGTTTGGTATTTTTTTAAAAACGCTATTTGAATAATTTCGGGTTTTAAATGGATTTAGGATGAGCAATATCCGCGTAAAATACCGCAGCTATAGGGAGTCGCATTTTGTTTCTCTTTTACTAGAGCTGACCCTTAAATAGAGACGGGACTTTTTGGTTGGAACCAGTGTAGGTGTACGTCAGGGCAGGACGAGCTGACCGGAAGAAGCCACGAGGGCAAAATAAGGCGAGGGAGCATTCATTGTGAATATTTGGGGCATAATTGTTTTGTATTAGGTTTGAATAGAATAAGTTTTTGTTTGTTTTGTAATTGAGGTAATTCTCTATTTGATTGATGTCCGTATTTGCTAATTTTGTGAAGGTGATATATTTTCACTCATTTTTGCACGTAGAGTTAGGCATAAGATATATACAGAGTGTTTGAAAAGTCTGGGAACAGCTTAATATTTCAAAAAGTACAAGTCTTATCAGGAAAACACGATTTCGTTGTTTTTGGCCGCCATTTTTAATCGGTTTAAGACATGGATGTGCAAATTTCACCGTTGGTTTTCTCTTGAAATTCTACATTGAAATGATGTATCACATGACTACCTTCCCATTTAAAAAAATTAAGTTCATTCCAAGTGGCGGATCCAAAATGGTGGACAAAAATTTCAAACTCACCAAAAAGTGTTTTTTTTATGGTTGTGAATAACTGCTTCTATTCCTATATCATAAGACTTGTACTTTTTGAAATATTAAGCTGTTCCCAGACTTTTCAAACACTCTCTATAGATTAATATTTATTGTTATTAAATAAATTAATTGATATCTGTGTTAGGTTTGGGCACTAATTCATAGGTATTTATTTTGTTTAAGTAGAATCATGATTTGGTTTTATTTTGTCGTTCCTAACACATGATATTTTAAATGTGTACCTAACTAAAATTTATGATTCTTAAAACACCTTAAATTTTACTTCAGTTAAAATATTTTCTACTAAGTTTGTATTATGAATTTGTAGAAGTCCTTCTGTTAGGAACTAGGAATTGCTGTCATAAAGGTGTGGTGAAAATTTGATCAAGAACCTTTTTATACGGCTGCTGAGATATGTTTAGTATAGTTTATAAAATTTGAGTTTTTAGGAAAATATTTTTATTTAAAAAACGCCAAATCATTCCTTTGAATAATTAATTAATCCTAGAGGCATTAACACCACTGAAATGCCTCTAATGTAATTATTCATCAAAATCTAATAATAATAATTGTTTATTCCTAATATACAGAATTTAAGACATAATCCTTTGCATTTGGCCCAAGTACCTATCATAAAAATAAGTACCTATTTGTAAAAATTTTATATGGATATATTTTGCAGTTTTTGACAGTAAAATATTCAAATAAACTATTAGGATAAAATATTTCAATAAATCGGTCAATTTATATTCCTTTTCCAATATTTTTAAGTAAATTATGTGCTAATTCCAATTCATATTTCACTGTATTATGTTATAGTCACGTTACGGTTGGGGTTAGCGACAGCGATTTAATATCTTATCTTCTAAAGCGAGAGATAATTGTCTGTCTGCTAAATGGATCTGGAATCTCCGTCTAAGGATTTTTGATTTTTTGATTTTATATGGGGCTTTTGGCCACGAGAAATCGATTGTAATGGTCACCAGTCTGGAAAAATTCGTTTTCTACGTCTTTTTATTAAATTAAAAAGTGAAATTTGTCCATTTTAAACAATACAAAGCACAGCTGATGCAAATGTTTTCAATGTCATTACAATAATCATCTGTTTTCTTTTAAACGAAGCACAGCTGATGAAAATGTTTTCAATGCCATTACAATAATCATCTGTTTTCTTTTAAACTGTATTTTATTAGAGGTAAGCCTAATGTTGTATCTATTTATAGTTACCATGGCAACGAATACTTCTGCTAAATAAACATACCCTTTATTTAGTTGTTTAATGTTATAGGCCTAACCTAAACGATGTTCACGGAAATTTGCAATAATAGTTATTGACGTGAGCGAACTAGGCCCTGCTTATAATCGAGCTTTAGCTCGGTCTCCTGGTACTTTAATTTAAACACCAAGATTATATATAAAGTTTAGGTTAAGTTAAATTAGGTTACGTTACCCCCGCCACTTTAAGGGCGGGGTCAAGTGGCACGTGACTACCCCCTCCACTTTTCCTGAAGTATTGCACTCTCTACTGCCGTTAAAAATAATCTGAAGGTCTCGGTTCGCCTGTGTTTATATTAATATTTCGCCGCAGCAACTAAAACTGTATTTTTAGTTGTCAAAGCAACGTCTTTCTAAAAAAATAACCCTGTGAAACCAGTTATCTTGCCTAACTGTACGAAATGTTTAGTTCTCAGAGAGAAAATTTACTTATTGGTAGGTCTTATATTGTACATAATAATACATGATTTCCGTTTATATTTAAGGAAAACGGTATATTTAAAAAAATATGCTAAGTTGCTAAGTGTGAAAACGACTTAGACCTAGGCCTCTAGGAAACACGCGAATTCTATTATATTTTGGACAGGCATGCAGCTATTCAGCGCCTTCGTGAGTAGACCACTTTCTCAAATAGTTGTAGAAACTCTAAAACGTAAACACAATTTTGGAAATTCGCTCGACTTACGTCAGCGGTTCAGCTGCGTGATCGAATGATTAAAATATGTTGCAGTTTTGAAATGTAACAGCGAGAGGGGAATGTGTGAGACATGAGGCAATATGGATGCATTCTTTTAAAATTTGACCTCTTTCTAGTATGATCTAGTTAAGATTGTTAAACTTTGTTATACAGGGTGTATCAGAGCGGGTGGCCGGCTTGTATAGCTTTGAAACGAGAATACTTAGACATTTAGTTTAAACTGATAACCCCCTATTTCGACCCCAAGGAATTCAGGAAAAATGTTTTCAACCCTCTAAAATGCCCCAAAAGGGTATTTTTTTGATGGTGGGGGTTGGTTTTTGGGAAATTTTTAAATGTAAAGGTAGGTCGTGTTGTACCTCATTTTAAAGGTCTCGGTACACTGATTATTAAAACAATTTTTTTTCATTTATCTTGTACCGTCAATACAGGGTGGCCCGAAACATAATAAAAACTTAAGTTTACATATCTTTTTACATCTGACATACAAATGTTTTTTAACAGCTACAATTTTTAAAGTACATTGACAAAGATGTGACCTTTCAAACAATACCTAATTTTGGTAGGGTTTCTCACAATTTTAGAAGGTTTCAAAATTTACAACTTTTAGAAGTTTAAAAAGTCAATAACTCAAAATTTTCAAATTGCAATCTGGGTCATCTTACATATCAAATTGAAGCCCTTACAATTATCAACATTTTTCATATTTGAATTTTTTTCATTTCTCTATTGGCTTAAAATTTACAACAAAATATTGTTTTTCTTAGACTTACTGAGTTTTTGTGTACGTTATAAGTAGGCTTAAAAAATAACACCTCACCGGTTAATTCCCTGGAACAGCTTACAGGTGTTCAAATTGTCAAGAGAAAAACAATATTTTTCTGTAAATTTTAAGCCAATAGAGAAATGAAAAAAATTCAAATATGAAATTCAAATATGAAAATATGAAAAAACGACCTACCTTTACATTTGAAAATTTACCAAAAACCAACCCCCACCCCCAAAAAATACCCTTTTGGGCATTTTAGAGGGTTGAAAACATTTTTCCTGAATTCCTTGGGGTCCAAATAGGAGGTATCAGTTTAAACTAAATGTCCCCTAATGTTGTTGTTGTGTGTAAGTATTCTCGTTTCAATCTATACAAGCCGGCCACCCGCTCTAATACACCCTGTATATTATGCTCGTTGGAAGATATTATTGGAATATTTATCCTGCTTGTAAACAACTAAAACGTTATATTTAAAATATACTCTACGTTGAATTATATTGTTCTTGATATTAACCGCTAGTTAACATAATTATAAATAAATATTGAGCTTAACTACAGTTTTAGTTAGATTATTGTATCTCGTGTTTCACTGAAGATGACGAAATTTTTGTTGAAACTAGTTTGAGTTAATTAGTTGTGATATTCTACCTGGTGTTTGATAAAACCAGATCATTTTCAGGAAACTATTTAAGATGAAGTTCAAGATGTGGTGTTTATACGAGGGTAGGTGTGGTGTGGCTTGGGTGGGGGTAACATTATGTACATACTCTTATCGGTTGACACTGTTGACGGCTGACCTAATTGTCATAGCATGTACATCCCCCTTAGACAAGATTATGCCATATGCACTATTGTCTGTCTAAGACATGAGATGTAACATGTAATAAGTAATTGTAACCTTGCACCTGTTGCAATGTAGTGTTTTCTATTATGAATTTAAAATAAACGTCGACGAATTGTTGCTTAAGCGATTCAGAGTCGTAACAATATATCCGTTGCGATATAAAATAATTAGACCACTCAGCTGAACCGTTGACGAGAGTTAAGCGAATTTCCAAAATTACGTTTATATGTTTTAGGGTTTCAACCAACTGTTTGGAAAATTGGTCTACTCACGGAGGCGTTGCACGTACGAAATATATAAATAGAATCTGTTTTGCACCTCAGCCTCCTTCGCGTCGCTCGCACAAGCGGATCATGAGATTCCCCCGCGGTAAAATCCTCGGCGGGTGGATTTGAACCGGGTACTTTAATGGTATTTTTCGTTTTGATCGATTTTCGGTCAACCAAACGGGCTAAAGGTCATGTGCAAAAGACTTATGTAAGATATCCTATTACTTTAAATGAGCAATTCTTGTATCTATCTTTGTACGTATCTTTGTTCGAAAACGGCTCTAACGAATTCAAAGAAATTTTGAATTTAGGTATAGTTTTATTTTTAAGTACACCCATACAATTGTATTTCGTGTAAAAACGCAATTTTTTGAGAAAATCTAATTTAAAAGTTAAATAATTTTAACATAGGTTCTTACGGGTTGCCATGATGGTTACAAAATAACAACGAAATAGTAAATAAAGCGATCAAAACAGCTGTTTATAAACAAGCCAATTTATACTGTTTTAGCAGCTGTTCATTGGATAGTTTTTAATTAATTACTGTTAAAAAACAAGCCAATTTATACTGTTTTAGCACGTTGGAATTAGCACAAATTGGGCCTGATTTAACAATTTATTTTGTCCAAAAAAATGGCAACTTGGCAAAGACGGATAAATTCTAATAGTGAATTTTGTAATATAGGCCTGGCTCATTTCTAAAACATAGTATTGAGGTTATGTTAATCCTGCAATAATTTTTACTATATTTAGGTCTGGTTTCAAGACTTTAGTTGACAGAAGATAGTAGAACTAGGACTAAAATCGTAATGAAAGCCTCTCACGTTTCTAAAGCATTAATTAATAAAGATATTGCATGCCGTTAATAAATACCCCCCTTTATTAATTTGAAAATATATTAAACACTTATGGCAAATTTATAGAAATAATAATTCGACCACGCAGCTGAACCGCTGACGTGAGTTGAGCGAATTTCTAAAATTAAGTTTATAGGAATATGTTTTAGGGTTTCAACCAACAATTTGGGAAATTGGTCTTTTCACGACGGTGCTGAATAGCTGCAAAATGGTTCGCACGCCATTCCGCATGTTGGGAGTATCTTCAATACAATATGAATTGCGTGCTTCGCACGCTAACCCCGCGGTAGAATCCACCACATGCCTTTGAACCGGGTACTTTTAAGGTATTTTACGTTTTGATCGATTTTGGGGGAACCAAGCGAGCTATAAGGTCGCGTAAAAAAACAGAATGTGCAGAATAACATCCTGCATTTGTTTTTGTAGAAAACACTGAAAAACAAATTTATTCTCGTAGGACAAATATCAAAACATAGTTACATCCGGTCAAAAAACGTGCTTGGATTTTGTTGGCTAACGAAGTCGTCCGAGCGACGCAGACAACACACATGTGTACCAAATTTGAACCAAATCGGACTTAAAATGCGACCGCTAGAGTGCGAATACATATATATAAATGATTTTTAATGACACCCCAAAACGTGTTCTGGGGACCATGATCGGTGCTCGTTTTTTACTCCCGACCTTAGGTCTTACCATAAGGGATACTGCAATATTTCATTTTTCCTATGGAAATTCGCTAATAATGATGTAGGCGGGGAGGATAGAGCCGTAAGGAGAAAGAGATCTAATAACAAACCACGGTTGCGAAAACTTTTAATTTCCCCTGACTAGAATGTAAATACAGTCCAATTTAAATATTGTAACTTATACACTTCAAACTTACTGAAAAACAAGATTGTTAAAATGAAATTCTGCATTACGCGGTTGAAAAGAAAGGAAATGTAGTATCAGGGAAGATTGTCAGGGGTACAGTTTAGTTAAAATTCAATTTAAATGTGATTAGAGTGCGAACACACAAACACTCTCTCACACACATATATCTATAAAACAATTTCAATGACACTCTAAATCGTCACACGTGTATATATACAACTTTTTTAACTACACCCCAAAATATATAAAACTAGAGGGCTCCTCCCCCTGCTCGCTTCGCTTAATTTCGGTTTATCGGCGCCAACCATTTTCGCGGATAATCTGGCGTTTGCTGTATTTCCGACTTAATTTACAGTATAGTAATAATTACAAAACCAAATACAGAATGTTTTAAAAAAAGAAAGAAAAAAGCAATTATATTTCCTTCAAAAATATAATACATGTACGTTCAAACATTCATACAACCATTCATACAAATCCGATAGCAATATGTTCATCTCAAGACAAGGAATCTCAGCCGATTTTGTTCATGAAGTCATACTTTATGCTTTTTGAAAACTGTAGAAAGAGGGGGAGAGAGAGGGGGTGGACAGAGGTTGAAACAGAAAAAGAAGGAATGTAGAACATGAGAAGAGAGAGAAATATGAATGATAGAAGGAGAAAGATTGGAAAACTGAGAACTATATAAACGAGAAAGACAGAGAACATATAGATGAGCAAAGAGCAAAGGGGGAACTGTATAAAGAAATAGAAGAATCACTTATGAGTGATGATTTTATTATATGGAGTACGGTAAAAAATGTGTAGGAATTGCACTGCGGGTAGTAGAGTTGCCAAGTCGACAAAATGGAAGGGTGAGAACGTTTAATTCGATGGAGTAGGTTTCCCCACTATAAACACGTTCAACTTTACAATCTATACATATAAAAACGAAATACCACTCACTCATTCACGAAGGTTTTGAAAAAATTCGAAAAATTGAAAAATTGAAAAATTCGGGTTTGGGGGGGATTAAAGTTATTAAAAAACGATTGCTTCAAAACTACCGAACGGATTGGAATGAAATTTGCTATGTAGCTTCCTCTAGGACCATAAGTGTTCATTAAAAAAGGGTTTTTTAAAATTGGAAATTTTAGGGGGGTTTGGGGGGTAAAAATTACTAAATCACGATTTCTCTAAAATTATTCAACAGATTTTAATGAAATTTGGTATGTAGCTTCCTCTAGGGTCATAGGTGCTCACTAAGACAGGGTTTGAAAAAAAAATCGAAATTTTAGGGGGGTTTGGGAGGATCAAAGTTATTAAAAAACGATTTCTTCAAAACTACCGAACGGATGGAATGCAATTTGGTATGTAGCTTCCTCTAGGGCCATAGGCGCTCGCTAAGAAAGGGTTTAAAAAAATTCGAAATTTTAGGGGGATTTGGGAGGATCAAAGTTAC
This sequence comes from Philaenus spumarius, assembly GCA_018207615.1. Taxonomy (NCBI): domain Eukaryota; kingdom Metazoa; phylum Arthropoda; class Insecta; order Hemiptera; family Aphrophoridae; genus Philaenus; species Philaenus spumarius. The sequence continues at coordinate 31,421 of JAGFPH010006862.1, forward strand.
TAAAATCATAATTTCAGATCTTTTATTTTTATGACAATAGTGCTTCTATTATTTAAGATCTAATATATATAAAAGCCAAATACCACTCACCGACTCACTCATCATGATTTCTCAAAAACTACCGAACGGATTAGAATGAAATTTGGTATGTAGCTTCCTCTAGGGCCATAGGCGCTCGCTAAGAAAGGGTTTGAAAAATTTCGAAATTTTAGGGGGATTTGGGAGGATCAAAGTTAATAAAATCATAATTTCAGATCTTTTATTATTATGACAATAGTGCTTTTATTATTTAAGATCTATATTATGTAAAAGCCAAATATCACTCACTGACTGAACACTTAAAAAGAATACAATTACGTTAAAAAGACTGAAAATACCAACTACCACAGGCAACGCCGTACGGGTCAGCTAGTATCTATATATATATATATGTAAGCCAAATACCACTCACTGGCTCAGCAGGAAATATCAAA
>JAGFPH010006862.1:31993-42262 GCA_018207615.1 Philaenus spumarius
GTATGTAGCTTCCTCTAGGGCCATAGGCGCTCGCTAAGAAAGGGTTTGAAAAATTTCGAAATTTTAGGGGGATTTGGGAGGATCAAAGTTACTAAAATCATAATTTCAGATCTTTTATTTTTATGACAATAGTGCTTCTATTATTTAAGATCTAATATATATAAAAGCCAATACCACTCACCGACTCACTCATCACGATTTCTCAAAAACTACCGAACGGATTAGAATGAAATTTGGTATGTAGCTTCCTCTAGGGCCATAGGTGGTCACTAAGAAAGGGTATGAAAAATTTCGAAATTTTAGGAGGGGTTTCGGGGGATCAAAGTTACTAAAATCATAATTTCAGATCTTTTATTATTATGATAATAGTGCTTTTATTATTTAAGATCTATATATGTAAAAGCCAAATATCACTCACTGACTGAACACTGAAAAAGAATACAATTACGTTAAAAAGACTGAAAATACCAACTACCACAGGCAACGCCGAACGGGTCAGCTAGTATCTATATATATTTAAGCCAAATACCACTCACTGGCTCAGCAGGAAATATCATACACGACTGAACGGATTGCAATGAAATTTGGTATGTAGCTTCCTCTAGGGCCCTAGGTGCTCGTTAAGAAAGGTTTTAAAAACATTCGAATTTTGGGGGGGGGGTTGGGGGGGGGGTCAAAGTTACTAAAAATACCCATAAAAAATGCATAGTGTAATATATTTATTGATATTTTTTTGTTTGTTAATGTACATTTAACTTTGATTTGTCTACCCGTGCAAAGCCGGATTGGGCTAGCTAGTTCTTTATAAAATAAGACTTTAAGACTTGAGTTTTGTTTTGTTTTAAAGAACCAACACAATATTCTTAATAAATCGCTGTGATATTTGTTGTAAACGGAAGAGAAATAACAGTGACTAATAAGAAGGAATATTTTCCATTAATGTTTTACATACTCTAAATAAAGAAATATTTTTAAAATTATAAGAATAATGTTTCCATTTGCCAACACCTGCACAGTTCAAAGGAATTCCTTCTCTGTTTCGCCAAAGGATTATTGCTTTTATTTTGAGCAACGTTTTAGAATTTTTATTTGCTTAATAGAAGAGCTTTTGATATAATTTATTAGAGCGTTAAACCATTTGGGAGCGAGGAAATTAAAAGAAATTTAAAAAAGCTTTCAGCTCAACGTTGTAGAAGAACTTACCCCTTCTTGCAGCGACTTGCCCACAATTTCCGCTTCGATATTTTACACAATGAACAAGCGTCGTGTAAGAAGTGGAATATTTCCTGAAGTATTATAGGAAATTAAGTTTCTGTGATTCTTAGGAAAATAAGTATTGCGAGCTGTAAATGAAGCCCCAAACTATTGTATTACAATGGAAAACGGTAGCTTGTATGTATAAAAAGTGCGCAAAAATAAACAATCTATCTATAATCCAAATACCACTCACTCAGAACGAAATCTCAAAAATCACCGAACGGATTGGAATGAAATTTGATATGTAGCTTCCTCTAAGGCTCTAGGTTCTCGCTATGAAAGGTTTTGAAAAAAATTCGAAATTTTAGGGGGGTTGGGGGAAGGGTAAAATTTACAAAAAAAAAACACCTAACGGATTGGAATAAAATTTGGTATGTAGCTTCCTCTAGGGCTCTAGGTTCTCGCTAAGAAAGGTTTTTTAAAAAATTCGAATTTTAGGGGGGTTTTGGGTGTCAAATTTACTAAAAATCCCCATAAGAAATACATAGTTTAATGTATTTATTGATATATTTGTTTTCTTAATATACATTTTACTTTGATTTGTCTATCCGTGCAACGCCGGATCGGGGCAGCTAGTTCTGAAATAATTGTAATAATACTTTTAAATGTTTAATTTTTACTTTCTCCCTACACTATAGAGAAAGTATTTAGTGATCGAAAAAAAATCGATGTTGAGATTATTGTGGAAATATCCGTTTTGGGACCCCCTGAGTCCAAAAAAATGTTTTTTACAAAATGTCTGTCTGTATGTATACAAAGCTAGAGCGAAAACTATTCGATCGATTTCAAACAAATTTGCACCAGACATGTCAAGTAGGCCTGTATAGATGCACGAAAAACGGTTTTGAAAATTTTTGAAAACCAACCCCCTTTTTTGGAATAAAACCCCTAAAAAATCAGTTATTATTTTTTTATAAAAAAAAACGGCTCTAACGATTTTGATAAAATTTGGCTTATTTGTAGCCTTTAATGTACCCTACCATATGCAAAAAACCACATCTTTCTAAAAATTCTCGTTTAACTAATAATCATAATAATAACAGATTTTTTGGTTTTTTGCAAATTCCACTAAATTTCACGCGACTACTCCGGTGTTAAAGGACTGAAGAAATTTACCGTGATTTTTCGGTAAAGTTTTAAAACATGTTTTAAGGAAATATTAGATATATATCTACCATCAAAATTCTTTTCAATATACATAGTAAATACATACACTTATACATCTTAAATGTATCCATGTACACACTGTATTTGATTACATATAAATGATAAATATTCTAACATGAATTAAAAATTGCATGTTAGAAAGGGGATACTAGTCTCACTCGTGAGACCAGTCTGTCTCATTATCATTTACTGTTCACGGTGTCGAGTGCGCAACGCGTACAACTGCCTCCGTATCAACTGAAACGTAAAAACTCTTCAGCAAGTCATACTTTACCGGAGACAGCCAATATCGCGAACTTAATTACGGTTGGTATCAATTCACATCTGTGGAACTTAAATTTGTGTTTGCCAATTAAAAACTGTAATAATTGGTTCGGAACTGTCAATAATTGTTTCTATCGGCAATTTGTGAGAATACGAAACGTCTGACTGATGTGCGCATGATTGAAACAATTTGATATAAGTTGGGTGGTGGGAGTAGGTGTACGCAAAACCTAAGACAGGACAGAGGTCGAAATACACACGTATTATGCCCAATATTTGTCCACAAAATCCCTAATTTTGTCCAAAGTTTTTACGTTTTTTAACAGTATTTTAAAATATTTTCGAAATAAAAAGTAGCCTAAAGTAATTTCTGAAAAGTCCTCTGCATCTTAATGAAAGTTTCAGCCATTCCGGAGATTAGCCTGGACAAACAGACAGACAGACAAAAAATGTATATAAATATGTGTTAAGGTTTTGGTAATGTGTAAATAACCATATTAAGTGCTTAGAAAAAAGCTTATATTTTGAAATAATAGACAGACACTTCAATTTTATTTATAACTAGGGGAAACCCCTGTGTGCTCCGCACGCCAACCCCATTGCAATCTTCTATTCACATAATCATGTTATGTTTTCTTTATAATAAAGGTGTAGCATTAATAATAACCCCAAAGCTAAGATGGTAAATAATGTTAAATGTTCAGATCAAATTGTTTCGTATATTTTATAACAGCACTTATAATAAAAGTTAAAAGAACCAGTAAGTCTATACTTTAATAAAACCGTAACCTAAAAGTTAGAAATACAAAAATAATTGCTTCAAAATTTGAAATTAGCTGTTGATGGAAATATTAGAACAAACAGCTGTTTCGTCTGTTATTTTATTCAATTGGTGGCTATGGTAATAAATGTAAATACTTGTGTTGGTTTATCAGTCTAGGCCTAACCTAAGAATTTTTTCTGACTAAATTAACAAATATTTAAATAAAAAATGTTGTTGTCAAAATGAATTGTAGCCTATGTTAATCAGGGATAGTGTAGCTTTTTATTAGCAAAACTATTTTTTCAATCGGTTCAGTGTTCCAGAGATTACCCCCTACAAACAAACAAACAAAAAACAAATGTTACCTCTTTATAATATTAGTATAGATGTATAGATTATTATTAATTCCATCATTTACTACAACAACCTTGGGGTTAGTGTGCATAGTACGCATACAACTCCCCTAATTTTACTTCAACACATATAATACTCCTGATTTTAAAGTGTTTGTAATTTTTACAAAGTCAAAGCTACCAAAAATGTTCGTGTTAAACTGAACACTCTGTATACAACGGTAGACGTTTGTCTGTATTTCCAAGAAGATTATTCATATCAGGAACTTGTATGAACGTTAAATCCAGAATGGATCGCGGTAATTGAGGTCTGGATTCGCCCGCTTGATTTCATTAACTTGATTTAAACGTAATGATGAGATGACGTCATCATTGGTTTAAGGGCCGGTTATGGGAGGAACTCAATATCCTTATTGTAAATTACAATTGGTATACAGGGTGATTCAGAACTCTCTACCAATATTTTCAGGCATTGTGTTTGGGACAAAAAGCAAATAGTCCAGGGAAGTTAGGAAATAAACCGGAAATTTTTAGAGCCAGCAGATATCGAGATGCGGTTTTCTGCATTGTGTTCAGAAAGCTCCGAGGAAAAAAGTCTATATGGTGTGGTTATGCCATTTTTCGAAAAATGCATTCTGCAATTGAATAGTTACTCTGGGGTTTTCGGGGATGCCGAATTCAATAGAAACCCTGAGTGCTCCGTACGCCAATCCCGACCTTGCTTGTTGAATAACCTACAACTATATATGTGCATATGTCTACGTTTCTACCTTATCTAAATATGACCAGAAAACAAATTTGACTAGAGCAGTTTATTTATAAACAATAAACACTTTCAATTCACTAAAATATCAAGACGAATAAAACTTATAGTGAACGCTTTGAGATCAGAGTGTAAAATGGATATTAGGTTATAGACCGCTTCATTTACATCATGTCTGTGCCAACTAAATTTCACCTAAATTATTTGAACTGAACGTAGAATAAACGCTGGAATTTTCTCTTTAAAACGGTATATTACACATCTTAGGAATAAATCGATTTATGATAGTAAAAATCGATTTAAAAAATGCTTCCTTATTGGCCCAATCTTAGACCAATAACAAGCCTTTATTCTAAATTCTAGATCTCATAACCTAATGTGGTCACAGATGATTTAAAAATACCACTTGAAAGATAAAAGTCTAATGAATCCAATTCTTTGATGATCTTTGTGACAATTGACAACTGTGAGGAGTTGCAGACCGTCGAAAATGATGAAGTTTTACGTTCTTAACATCGCGATGTCGAACGGAAAGCAGCTGTTTGACATTCTACAATTTTGAAACGATGATTACGTATGTAAATATACGTTTTACGAAAAAGTTTTAAATACAAAAATTAAAGTTTAATTCAGTTTCTTTCCAACGGTGCCGGTTTTATTACGATTGGGTAATTCTAAGTTAATGAATTAATCGAAAATGCAAATGTATGCAAATTCTCGCTAATTGTCGAAATAGCTGCATCTTGCGCCTGAGAGAACGTCACTTTAAGCAGTCTGCCACTGGGAGGGTTAACAAAACTTGTTCACCCCGCTTGCAAAATTACTGCGAAAGAAATAATTTTAAATAAATTATATTTTAGATGAAACGTTTTCTCTCTATTGTATATAAAAAAAACTCCTGTCATTCACAAAAATCTGTAGCCCTATTGAGCATGCATCATGATCCAGATCGCTGATACCACAATCACCCTATTTCTATCCAAGTGCCTCTGTACTAATCAAAACTCCGGCCATACAACGCATGCATCAAGGTCACTACTATCCCGACCAGCCTACCCCGACTCATGTGCAACTGTCCTAATCGATCGTCGTTTCCGTGAAAATATTACAGCATACAATAATTTGTTTACATTTGCTTCGTCACGAGGGTCGGTGACCCAAGTGAGCAGAGGGCGAAGTGCTAGAGACAATATTTTTTTGTCACGCAATAAGGTTAGAACCATACAATTCTGAAGTTATTTATCCTTCGAGAGGTTTTCATAAGTACTATAACGAGGTAAAATATCTCAGAAATGTAATTTCCTGTACTTGAGGAAACGGCTTCGGCAGCCGAGATATTGTTCATTGTACGAAATATCGAAGCGGAAATTGTGGGCAAATCTGGGAAAGACGAGAGGGAGACTGTTTAATTTCGTTCTTTCGAAACCCAAGCTGAAACTTTTTCGAAATGTTTTTAATTGAGTAATTTTATTTAACGCTCTACTTAATAATATCGGAAGCTCTTCTATACTAAAAGGTTCTTAAACGTTTGCAAGTGACGAAATCCAGTTTCTGTTTCCGAATCTTTACCTTAAGAAGTGTCAGACGAATTAGTACTAGATTTAACTCCAATTGTCAGGCACCTTTTTACTGCTCGAAACATTATCACATTAAACATCTATCGAATGTATCCTATTTGAGTAAAGTGTACACTATTGTACATATTTTATTATTCAGGAAACTATGGAGATTATTTCTATGTATATAAAGTATTTTTTAAACAATGTCTCTAACTTTTTTTGCTTTCGAACGGAAAAAACAAGTTTCAAAAGTAGGGCTTTTGAAAAAGTTTTTACAAAATTAACTATAAATCCAAAATATACAAAATTTATAAAAAATTTTCTTTACATGGAACAATAAAAGATTACTTCCTAAAATAAACAATGTTTTGGGGCACCTAAAGTAACAAAAATGAGCAATTTACAAAATAACTACCTGTACATTATAATTAAAACTATAGAATGTATGCTATTCAAGTAAAGTGTATACTACTATATATTTTACTAGCAGGCTTTACTAGTGTACTAGCAGGCTTAGCACACGGTCCAAAGATTCGCCACGTAGTGATAAATGTTTATTGTTTTAGGGGTTGTTATTACATTTTAACCCCTTAGCTGCACGCTATAAAATACAAATATGGTTTACACAGTATATAGGCCTATGTATTGTAAGAAATAAATGTACCAATTTTTAGCTCTCTAGCTTTATTATGGGAAGTATAATAATTAATTTATATTGTTTTAGGGGTTGTTACATTTCCACCCCTTAGCAGTACACTAAAAAATACAAATATGGCTTACTTTTTGTAAGTATCTTGAAAGAAATAAATGTACAAATTTCCAGCTCTCTAGCTTTATTATGGGAAGTATAATAATTAATTTCTATTCTTTTAGGGGTTGTTACATTTTCACCCCCTAGCAGTACAATAAAAAATACAAATATGGCTTACTTTTTATATGTACCTTGTAAGGGAAAAATGTACAAATTTCCAGCTCTTTAGTCTTAATGGAAGTATAATAATAAATATTTATTGTTTTAGGGGTTGTTCCAACCATTAAATCTAAATGAATTTTAGCCTATGTCTCTTTCCAGGTCATGATCTATATGTGTGCCAAATTTCATTCAAATCCATCCAGTAGTTTTTACGTGATTAATATTTATTATTTTAGGGGTTGTTTCAACCCTTAAATCAAAATGAATTATAGCCTATGTTTCATTCCAGGTCATTATCTATATGTGTGAAAAATTTCTTTCAAATCCATCCAGTAGTTTTTACGTGATTGAGTAACACACACACACAGACAGACACCATTAGATTTTTATATAATAGTATAGACTGTTTAGAAAAGTACATTTTTGAAGATCAAGAGAAGATTGAAGAGAACATTGTTATAAAGATCAAATATTTTTTTTTAAATTGCCCTCAAACCTTTGTGCGTTTCGAACGGGAAAAAACTGAATTGGTAAACAAAAGATTCAAAAGTATTGCTTTTGGAAATATATTAAAAAATTATAAGTTATAAATCCAAATAATACAAAAGATAAATTATTTTTTTTTATAAAATAATAAAACTTGGCAATTTTCAAAAAAATACTAGTAGGTTTTATTATTAGAATACTATGTTCATGTTTGTTGTCTATAAACTAATGCATATTACTCAAATTTCCAATAATAAGTTGAACAATTTTAGAATTTTAATCCCTGCTATTATATTTCTCCTATATAATCGTTAACTTACATATTGGAAAGGGTTTCCCAACATTAAAAATGTTCATGTTATTTTCAGTTAACGCAACCCTTTTCATAAACTACTTACCACCCTGTACCTTCAGTCCAACCACTCAATTCTACTCCACAAGATGCTTACAATAAGTAGTGAGTTGTGCGCAGAATCCAAACATATAAAAGCACTCATTGTTATTATCTGCTATTCATAGTGAGGTTTAGTGGGAAGAGTTACCTCTTCAATATTCCCTCGATTGTTTGACTAATTCAATTTGCATCACTGATCAGTGCACATTTCCTATAGTGTGTAACGTTACCCTTACTTCAATAATAAGATTATCAAGCCACGCCCCTGTTTGTGTATTGTTTGCAATGAATAGCTAATTTATCATCTGAACTGTAGTTTACAAGCTGTGTATACAGAGTGTGTGGATAGTTGGTCTTCTGTAGTGTTATTTGTTTACAGGAGTTATATTTAATCTCAACGTTGGACTTCAAGAAGGGTGATTATTCGATTATTAGGTAGTTATAAATATACAGGGCATGAAGTTTTATGCCTATGTAACGATCTTTATTGATATACAGGGTGCCTATTTTAAGTGTGCCACCATTGGTATATCAGAAGCGACAAGATTTACAGGAAACTTTAAATGTGAGACTTCACCTACTTTTTAGTGGCCATTAAAAATATGAATTTGAAATTTCGAAATATGCCGCCATTTTCCAACATGGCGGCCAACTTTTGAACTTCTTATGGAAACCCCCATTTTTTATAACGGATTTGGATTTTACATGCAATTTTAAGACTTTTTTTATTCTTGGTGTTTTTTTTTTTATAAACGTAACCGTTTGCCGCTAGGAGTGCTGAAAGTTTCAGAAACTCTTGTTTCAACAATTATTAAAGAGGCTTATTTTCAATTTGCAAACAATAAAATTTAACTCAAAGTGCAATATGTTTTACAATGGAATGTTAAAAAGCTGTTGCAATTTCATAAATGCTTTATTTTACACAAAAAACGTACTTAATTCTGTTAAAAAATCGCTAACGCAACCACTGTGTATTGTGTAGAAGATGTATTTATGTGCGCACGCATGTATTTATGAAGGAGGACACTTTAAACACCACTGTAAGCTGCAAATTAAGAATTGAGGTTGTTTTCAATGTCGTATGCACGAAGTATTCAATCTCTTAATTCGATAATTGCATTAAAACCGTACAAGTGAGATAACATCGACCAATATCTGGATTGATTAGGGTAGCTCTGTTGGCAGAGCATTACGACAGAAACGTAAAGGTCCTGGGTTCAACTCCCAGCCTTGGTCTATGTTTTTTCACTTGTAATTTAATTAAATATCCCTTGCTGAGGAAGTGTGTAAGCGGAAAAAATAAAATAAAAATAATAATAAAATTTTGTTGAAAATCAAATTTGTTTCCGCAAAATGTTATTAGTTTTCAAATTCAACTTACGGTTAAGCCACAAACCAGCTTTGGAAAAAGCCTACACTGAGAGAAACGGTCCGGCCGCCATTTTTATTTTATTTAAGGGGTTAAAAATGAAAAACGGAAAACCCCGTATGTATACATGGCTCGGCCTTGAAATAAGGAACATTCGTGCAAAAAATCATCACAATCGGTCAAGGCGTTTCGCCGTAATCGTGAGACAGACAGACACACAGACGAAATGCCAAACGGTCGAGCTAAAACGGAGACCTCGCTTCGCTCGGTCAATAAACAATTCCCTTACCGTAATTACTTTAAAACTATCAAAATCAACGTAAGATATCAATTTCAAATAAATTTGCATATTTGCATTAGTTTAAATGACAAATAATATCGCTGACAGTATGTACCGAGGAATGGTTAACTAAATAGCAATCTCTAAAATGTTAAAGAGATTTGAATTCCTGAGACGCACGTGTAGGCAAGCTAAATTGATCCGCCTGGTTGGATATCACTGTAGGAAAATTCCAACGATTAATTCACCATCCCTAAATTCTATGAGCGTTAAATTCAGAATGGATGGTGGTAATTGCGGCCTTGATTCAGCGGCTTCATTTCATTAACTTAATTTAAACGCACTGATGCGATGACGTCATTGATTGTAAAGGATTGTTATGGACTGAAATCCGTATCATCTTTGCAGAATGCGGTTTTAAACATTTACAGTGGTTAATGTTCGCGCTTCAAAGCGTAAATACAATAAATCCAGGTGGGGATTTTACCGTGGGGGGGGCAGAAGTAAATTTTTGAAGTGAAAACTTCTACAGGCGCACCGCGTCCAAAACCTTTTGAGGGCGGTGAATCAGATTTACCGTCACGCGTTCTTCCGTCACGCTCTATTCCGTCTAGTCCACATATTGTGTATATAGCAGAGTATGTAGTTTTCTTGGTAATACCTCTGAAATGGGCATTGTGCTTCCTCATTTCGTAAGTTGT
>JAGFPH010006863.1:3673-31085 GCA_018207615.1 Philaenus spumarius
CTGGATTTTTATTTGAGCAATACAGTAAAATATCATCGGCGTATTGAAGGCATGTGATGTTATTTGGGATGTTTTTATGTATGTCAATAGTGTAAATTATGAAAAGTAAAGGACTGAGTACACTTCCTTGTGGAAGGCCCTTGTAAATCTGTCTACTCCAAATGTTATTTGTTCCTATAAAGGACATTTTTCTATTTGTCAGAAAATTGTGACAGTAAAGAATGAAACGTGAAGGTATGCCGAGCATAAACATTTTTTTTAAAAGAGTGGGGATGTGTACATCATCGTATGCGCTTACAATATCCAGTGACAGTGATAAAGTGGTTTCGTTTTTAGTTAAGGCTAAATAAATATCAGTGATATAGTGTAATAGATAGTCGCAACAACCTTTCTTTTTTCTGTATGCATATTGATTGACTGGAAAAATGTTTTCTTTTTCGAGAAACTATTGAAGCCTATTTTTTATCATTGTGTTTAAAATTTTTAAAAAACATGGAATTAAGGATATAGGCCTATATGAGGTAGCTAGGTTTTTATCCTTGTTGGGTTTTAAAATTCCAATAACCTTAAAATGTTTCCATAATTCTGGAATTTCCTTTCCCATCCATATTTCATTATAGATTTTTATTAATGTAAGTAGAGTTATTTCAGGTAAATTTTTTATTAAAATGTAATTTATGCCATCTAATCCAGGGGCTGTATTATTAGTTTTGGATGTAATTGCTAATTCAAGTTCCTTTATTGTAAATTCTCGATCTAGAGGATGATGTTTTACATGAAAAAATGGTTTATCGTGTTCAGATTTGTGGGGGACATAATCTGGACAAATGTTTTTGATGAAACTATAACTGAGTTCTGTATCGTTTTCTAAGTATTTAAACTGATTGTTTTTATTCCCTTTAAAAGATTTGATGATTCCCCAGGCTTGAGCGCTATTTTTTTTTTGAAATAACAGTACATAGATTTTGCCAGCTTGTTATTTTTGCATGATTAATAACTTTACTGGCTTTGATTTTAGCTTCCTTGTATTTTATAAAATTGAGAGTTGTCATGTTAGTCTTGAAATTTTTGAAACAAAGGCGTCTAAAAGCTATAGCTTTAGAACAATCTTCTGTCCACCAGTCTTTGGGTTTAAATTTTGGGTTCCATTTATGACTATTTGTTTGATTAGATCTAGGAGTTGAGCTAATTATGGCTTGTTCAATTATATTGTAGAGGTTATTTAAGTTATGATTTATATGTATGTTTCTATTTGTTAGTTTTTTTGCTTCCTCTTTAAATGTTTTCCAATTAATTTTTTTATAATTGTTAAATGGCTCTTTTGAGATGTTTATTTGACTGTTATTGAAATTTGTGGGGCCTATAGTATTTGTATCGAACGTTATTATTATTGGATAATGGATGCTACCCATTGGATCTGTGAAAATTTGCCATTTGTTTAAAAGAGTATGTAATGTTGGTGTAACAAACGATAAATCTAGTGTTGCTGGTGTACGATATAAGCCTGGAACTGTTGTGGGATTGTTATCATTTAGTAATATGTAGTTCGAGCCGGTGTAAGCTGAGAAGATGTGTTTACCTCTTGCATCAGTCTTGGTGCTGTTCCAGTAAGGATGATGAGCATTGAAATCCCCACATAATAGGGATAGTCCATCATCCAATGCAAATATGTGTTGACTCCACACTAGGGGCGCAATGTTAGCTTTTACACAATATAAATTGTATATATTTAAAGGAGTAGTGAAATTTTTTATTTGAATACCTTGTATGTGTATGGTTTCATCAAGACGAAATGGAAAATTTAGTTTAATCTCATCCCACAAAATTGTGTGATGTATGATAAAGGCTATTCCTCCATAGCCATCATTTCTATTTAGAGTGAGAATATTATATTGAGATAGGAAGATTTTATCTGTGCTATTAAGCCAAGTTTCTTGAATTATGGCTATGTGGATTTTTTGTTTTAAAAGAAAATATTGTAGTTCTCCTAATTTAGATTTAATGGATTGAATGTTCCATTGCATTATGTTTAGTTTGCGTGTATCCATTTTATATTGAGCAGCTTTCGAGTTTAAATTTAATTTACAGTTAGATTAATGAAATTGCGAGAGTGGAGGTCTTGTTTTAATTAATTTTTTTAATAAAATTTTAATATCTGTGTAATGTATTATTCATTATTTTTTTCCTCAACCGATTGAACTAGAATTGAGCAGAATTCTTTTACGAAGTTGGTTAATGATAATAATGAATCATCATTGTTCTTATCGTCATTTTTTATCCCCTCGATAACGCTTTTGGCCATTTTATGGTATTTTAGTTTGAATTTTGCATCATTAAATAGTTGTTTAATTCTCTCATCAGGTTGAATTGTGGTGTTTTCAGGAGTGAGTGGTTTAAGAGGATACGAAAAAGCCTCTTTCACTATGGTTACGTGTTTTGTTGGTTTTGTAGCTGGTTTAAAAATTTTCTTCATGCTAGTTTGGGATTTTTTTTAAAGTATTTTGGGTTGGATTTCGGAATCGGTAGTAATTTCTTCCTCATGATCTATATCATTGAGAAGAGAAAACCTATTAGGGCAATATGCTTCAGGGTATTGTTTGTTTTTAACAGAGTTTTGATTAAGTTTGGCTATGGTATTATGAATATTAATTGCTTGTGCGTATGTGGTAGGTGTATTTTGTTTTTTGGGGCCATAATTTATCGGAAATAAATTGCTAGCTACAGGGAAACTTTCCCCCATATGAGCCATACGCTCTTTGATTTTTATTTGCCTCGCATAGGCAGGGCAAGATTTGTCATTAGATTTATGTCTATCCCCACAATGGCAACAATATGCAGGTTTGGAGCAATTGTCACCATGATAAGCCCCAGAGCAAATTCTGCAAACTCTACTTTTCCTACATTTGTGTGAAGAATGGCCATAGCCAAAACATTGGTAACATTGTTGTACAGGTTGTATGTACAACGTAACAGGTAATACAACATAGTTTAGTTTAATGTCTTTAGGGATTTCGTTTCCTAAAAAAGTGATTTTTACCCAGTAGGTTTTTTTTGTACCTTCTTTTGTTTTTTTTAATATACGATATGCGTCAACTATGGGAAGGTTACTCTTACCTTCTTTTACTATGTCTTCCACTTCCACATCAGATTCTATATTGATTAGACCAGTTACCTCGACTTTGTTTGCGGGAATAAAAACATTATAATCAGATAAAAATTAGCAAGTCAATAAATTGTTGGCCGCGATATGTGTTTTGCAGTTCACAACCAACTTTCTGCCAAATTTATTTATTTCTATTATGTCTAGGTTATTTTTTTCGAAAAGTTTGCCTACTTTAAAAGCGTTAAGTTTTGTTGACCTTTAGTTGCTATAATAACTTCATAAGGTCCTTTATTAAAAATGTTATATTGTCGGATTTTAAGGGTTTTCCCTTTTTTGTGTGGAGGAGAGGTTTGACTATTTGTTGTATTTTCTACTACAGTGCTATTAGAGGTAATATTGCTGTCAGTAGATGGATTTTTTCTTTTTAAATTATTTTGTAAAGGCGAAGTTTCGCCCATAGTCTCTTCTGAAAAAATATTGGATTGACCCTCCACTAAAGGGGGAAAATCGGTGTTATTTGAAATTGAGTAAACTGCCCTTTCAGTTTCAAAATGATCGGGCAGATTATTTAAAAAGGTATGGTTATTGCTCATTTTATTGGTGAATATGAAGTTTGAGTTTCAATATGATTTACTGGAATCAAGCAAAGTAGTCTAGGCCCGCAGGCCTAGACAAGTGGTGTGCAAGTTGTAACTTTAGTATAAAGTGTGCTGCTTATCAGTAATATGGTTAGTAATATTTGACAGGTTATTTAGTATTTTAAGATTCAATCTGCTTTGGTATTAGTTTACATCATTTGTTAGTAAATCTACTTGAATATTGTTAAGGACAGAAATTAAATTTATGTACTTAAAGAATACAATTGATGATATCGATGCGCTAAACAAACCATGCACTTCAAAGAACGACACTCAACTGATGACATAATTATATTATAAGAAGGTTTATAAGACACAATTTTTAGACCCGCCCATGCCTATTAGTATTTTTGTAAAACATATAGTAAAGCAGTTGCCTGAAAGTTTAAGATTGCTATTGTTAGCTGCAGGTCCAAAAGATTTAAATAGCCTAGAGAGAATTGTCATGGATTGGCAAGAAAGTCAATTTGGAATAGATAGGAATAACAGACAACCACAAACAAATAACTATAATAGACCAGAAAACAACAATAACAATAGGAGTAGCTATAACAATAATAACAATAGAAATAGTCAGTACAATAATTATAATAGAAACTATAGACCAGACCAAAATAGAGATAGGCCTAGAGTAGAAAATATGCAATTAGGTCAAAATAGAGATAATGGATCTCATGACAATCAAAACAAGGAAACGATCGCAGACAATAGGTAGTCAGGCCTGTGCATTATTGTCAGAAAGGGTTAGGCCTAAAATAGTATCAGAACAGAAGGTGTGTATGGTAATTTCAGATAGTTGTGACATAACCTCAAATGAAACAGACATGCTTATAAATGAAGAGAGTTTTACAGAATTAGAAACTCAACCAGTAAATGGTGATATTATTGAAATCGAGTTAGCAATATTTAATAAAAGGTATAAGTGTATAATAGATACAGGTTCGGAAATTACAATTATTAGTGAAGGTATTTATAGAGAGTTGTTGAAGGATCATACAGATAAGATTATGCAATTACCAGTTACAAATATAACCATTATGGGTAATGGGTGTAAGGAGTAAGAGGATATCTAAACAGATAGGTTTAGAAGTATATTTAGGAGGAAAATTGGTGATTATAAACTTTTTAGTGGTTGATGGATTAAATGTAGAACTAATAATTGGTAGTGATTTTTTGAATCTGTACAAAGGAAAAATAGATTTTGAAAGTAAAACTTTAGCGTTAAAGGTAAATGAAGTAGATATTGTTACAAGATTTTAAAGTAGGGTACAGAATGATGAAGTCTGTAATTTAAAGGTTATGTAATGAAGAGTTAAGCATAGTTTACGATGGTTCTGAAATTGCAAGTGAGGTAGAGAATACACTATATATGCCTACTATAATAAAATTAAATATAATGATACTAAAGTTACTGATAATGATCTGGAATGGGAAGATACACTAAGTAAAGTTTTAAATAATACAAATTTGAGGCAAGATAGTGAAAAAGATAGACTAAAGTTGTTGTCAAAAAAATATAAAAATATTTTTTCTGATAGGCCTGGTAAGAAGTTAGATTTTAAAGCAAAGCTTAATATAAATAAAAACGAACAGTTTATAAATAAATCTTATGCAATACCTCACTATAAGAAAGAGGCGGTACATAAGGAAATTAAACGGATGATAGCCAACGACATAATAGAAAATTCTGATAGTCAATTTTCAAACCCTTTAGTTTGTGTTAGAAAGAAAGATGGTTCAGTGAGACTTTGTTTAGATGCCAGACAGGCAAATAAAGTAATAATACCTGATAGGGAAGCACCTGAAAATATTGATGACTTGTTACAGCATTTTGAAGGGGTTAAATACATAACCAGTATTGATTTAGTTAGTGGGTTTTGGCAAGTGGAACTGGACAAAGATTCCAGGAAGTATGTAGCTTTTACTTTTAATGGGAGGAACTTGCAATTTAAGAGATTACCTTTTGGTTTGAACGTAAGCACGTCAATATTTAAGAAGGGGCTGACCAAGGTAATGGGTTTAGAAGTGTTGTCGTTTGCTATTGTCTATGTCGATGATATTTGTATTGCATCAAAATCATTTGATGAACACTTAGAACATTTGAATAAAGTTTTTAATCAATTAGAGCAAAATAATGTAACAATTAAGATCAGTAAGTCAAATTTTTGCAAAAAGGAATTAAAATTTTTAGGTTATGAAATATCAGATACAGGTATCAGGCCTGATAAAGAAAAAATAAAGGTAATTCAATTATTTCCAGAACCAAAGAATGTAAAACAACTACAGAGTTTTTTAGGCTTATGTAACTATTATAGAAAATTTAGAGAAAATTATGCTAGTTTAACTTCAAAATTTAAACACTTGTTAAGTAACAATAAAAACAAGAAGCAATGGAAAGAAGAAGAAAGAAATACATTTAAATTAATTAAAGAAGAATTTTTAAAGGAAATAGTATTAAAACATCCAAATTTTGAAAAGAAATTTTTTATGAGTACAGATGCATCGGATATAGCCTTAGGCGTTGTATTGTATCAAATCAATGATATTGGAGATCATGAAGTTATTGCGTTCGCTAGTAGGAGTTTACAAGACTTTGAGCTTAGATATACAATTACTGAAAAAGAATTGTTAAGCATTATATTTGGTTGCAAGAAATTCAGAGGTTATATTCTGGGAAATGAGATAGTTGTTAGATCTGACCATAGGGCTTTAATATTTCTTAAGAATTGCAAACTAACACATGGTAGATTGTTAAGGTGGATGCTATATTTACAAGAATATAACCTGCAAATAGATTATTGTCCGGGTAAAGAAAACATTGTAGCTTTCACTTTGTCAAGAATAAATAATGATTTTGATTTAATAAGAAAGAATGATAAAGGTATAAGTAGAGTTTATAAAACGGTTATGGAAAAACAGTTACAAGATCAGGACAAGGAATTAAAGGTTATGTTTAAAGATTTAATAATAGAACAAAATAAAGATTTGAAATATAAGGATATAATCAGTAATCTAAAAGATAAAGATCAAAATTACCAAAACTTGAAGAAATTTTATTTGATATACAACAATATACTATTCAAGCGATCTCATGAGTCAGATAATTTTAAGATTTGTGTGCCTACAACTATGTTAAAGACTTTGATTGACGACTGTCATGAAAGATATGGACACATAGGAGGGGGTAAATGTTAAAAGATCTTAAGACAAACATTTAATTACCCTAAATTAGAAAAGTTTGTAAGAACTCAGCTGAAATGTTGTGTAATCTGTCAGAAGAGCAAATGAGAACACAAAGTCAGGAAGGTTATATGGTTTACATTTTACCAACAAATCCATTAGAATTAGTAGCAGTAGATTTATTTGGTGAGCTACCTGTTGGGAAAGGTGGAGTGAAATATATTTTTGTAGTTCTGGATGTTTTTACTAAATATATAAAGCTATTCCTGTGAAGAGAGCAATTTCAAAAGTTCTTGCTGACAAAATTGTTAAAAATTATCAAGAGGAAATTGGTAGGCCTAAAGTAGTTCTTAGCGATCATGGAAGTCAGTTTCAATCTAACATCTGGTATGAAACACTTGGCTGGTCAGGCATACATATTCGTCATACATCTGTGTACCATCCACAAAGTAATCCTAGTGAAAGATGTATGCGTGAATTAGGAAAAATGTTTAGAATATATGTACACAAACAACATAAGAGGTGGCCAGAATATGTAGGCTATATAGAAAAATGTATAAACCATTCCATACATGATTCTACCAATTTAACTCCTTATGAGTTAATGTTTAGAAAAGAATGTCCAAGAATATACAAAGAGTTAGTTAGCTTTCCAAGTCAAACACAAATCAATTTTGAAAATAAAATAGTAATTGCAAAAAGGAATCTTAAACTGAAAGCCAGTGTTGCCAGATTGAGGCTAATTACCCGAAAAACGGGTATTTTTAGGACTCGAGGGTATTTTTGAGGGTATTTTCTGATAGAGGGTATTTTTAACAAAACCATTAAATACAGTACATTCATTTAGAAAATAAAATCACTTTTACTTGAGGTATTTTTCAAATTTTTAAGCTTTTTTGTCAGTATTTCAATTTAGAGTTAGTTAATGTTTTAAATTAGTGTAGTAGTATAGCAACTAAATTTAAAAGGTGTAGTAGTTTGTTTACTATATGGTTGTTTCCTGCCTATGTTAACTCTATGGAGTAAGTTGTTTGTCTATCTTTGTCCAGCCTAGAATCAGTGAGCGGGAAAAGCATAAAGCAAAGCAATTAAGTAAATCAGTAATTTGTATCATAAGATTAAAATTCATATGTAAAAATATAATAATTTTCAAACATTTTATTTTTGTAATATGAAGAATACTTTACTTTTGTACTGTATTACAAAATTAAAGTATATTTGTACCCTTATGCATTTTTATTTATAGCTATTGTATTATTGTTGAATTATGTGTATGTATTTTTAATTGCTCATATATTAGTATATGCATTTTTGTTTATATCTAATATTATTATTATTATGTCTATATTTTTAATTTCTCAGATAGCTAAGTTTTATAGTTTTTCTCTAAGAATCAACTTAGTTTCTCTGAAATCCAGTTAAACATTATATTATCCTACAGGAAGTAAAATTGGTAACACCGGGAAGTAAATCAACAACTTGAGTCAAATGTATGAACCTTTACATTAATGATTAACTTAATGTATATACAGTAATACATAATTAATTTAAAGGTCCATATATTTGTACATAACTTATAACTACGTAGTAAAGTATTGTAAGCATAAATTATTTATGTTTACAATACTGTACTACGGCAATGAAGGCAACTTTTCAATTTATGAGGTTATTTGAGGGTATTTTTGGTATTAACTAAGGGTAATTTTGCTTGGGTGGTGTGGCAGCACTGTGAAAGCAGACCAAAGAAAGAGATATCATGATAAAAATATTAAACCAGTACAATATCAAGTAGGAGAGTTAGTCTTAATAAAAAATCATTATCTGTCATCTTGCTTAAAGCAGGAAATTAAGAAATTTTTTCTTTTATATCGTGGTTCTTATAGAGTTAAGGGTGTTAAGATGCAAAATGCATATGTACTTGAAGACATAGATACTTGTGTAGAAATAGGAACGTACAATGTAGTTGAGTTAAAGAAGTTTCATTCAACCAACGAATAGGCAAAAAACGATAGGATTATAGGCAGTGCTTGAGGGGGGTGAATTGTTGGGGGGTGTGTGACAGGTCTGTGTTGAACTGAGTAGGCACAGATATCAACTGGCACATATCCGAAGACAAGTCATTTCCAGATACAGCACAAGTGTCCTGCAAGTTATCAGAAGGAAACATGAAAGCGGAATACCAGAAGGGTATTCAATAAAGTAGATAGTTGAATGAAACTCAATTTTATAATAACTGCAATAAGATAGTTAAGCAGTGGTAAGGAGATAGGTACTTATAATGTGATAGGTTTGAGGGGGTACTGCGTTACAAATCAAACTTCTGCTCTGACGTAATTTATTACTAGGTGTTAGATTAGTAAATACTGGTAACGTTAGTAGGGTTATACATTATTAATAAGTATATAATTTGAATTGAAATGTTGAATAACATGGATTATGAAAATCTGCTTCGGTAGTAGTGTAGCCAGGTATGGTTTGATACGTCATCGTTGTGGGTCATAGAGACAGCAATATTGAATCATATCTGGTGATTTAAGGGTAGGGCGTCCCTAAAAAATGGGTCGCCGGAATACTACCCCCTGGAAAACTATCCCCCCAAGCAGATTTTGATGTCAGAGATCGGGGGGGGGGGGCAGTTTTCCAGTCACGCACACTCAAGTAAATTACACGTGCTGTTGCTTGCCAGCCGTTTACAAACAAGTTTATTAATAAAAAAAAAAATAAAATCAAATTTTGACAAGTTTTTTCTAAGTTAATTGTCCCTTTATGTTATATCCCTTTTTACTTTATTAAATCCCTGAAACTCACATGTATTACACAATGACCTATAACCTAAAGATTGCCAATTCACAAAAACAAAAACAAACCTAGCCTACTTCAACCAAGATCACAATAAATTATACCACACTTTTATATAGCACTTTTCCATTTATTAACACACTACAAAATTAACAAACAAGCATTAACACCAATTCTTTAATCACATTTATCCAGTGTGAAGATCAGAAAACGTATTGAATGCAAACTAGGTTATACCAATGTAAACAAACATCTCAACATATGATCGATATTAAAGATTGCGATTCGAAATTAAGTTATTAGGCCAGTCGGTAGAGGTAATTTTAGACCAAAAGTTCCAGTAATTTACAATATGGCTGATTTTTTTTATAAGTACATTCAAGTACGTAGATTAACATAAAAAAAGTTTACCAGTCTTATCGATTTCCCAAAGTCGAAAAAAAATCGATTATCATTTTTTTTCCGATTATCCTTAATATTTCGAGCTGGGATGAAGATAGAGAAAAATAAAAAATACCAGCGTGTAGGTGAGGTATTTTTCAACAAAAAAGGGCATATGTATTTATTTCGTCCAAGCAATGGTTTGTCTGGAAAAAATTCGAAAATGCAGGTATGTATTTTGCAGCAGGGGAAATCACTAAAAGGGGACATCTTATTCATATATGAAGTGTTGGCTCATTCTAAATTGGCCAAATTTTAATATATCGAATTGAAACTTGACGTAGGAGTTAAAATATATATTTTAAACATTTATGCTGAGTCTCAGCTTGTTATCTTGAAAATGACCCGATCTAGGAGTCGATTTCGATTATCGATTTTAGGAGTACCGGACCCACGAACTAATTTCAATCTATTCCAGTTTCGTCAATTTTTGGAATATCAACACCAAATTTGTTTTACAAGTTGAGTACACCAGTATAAATATTCTTAGTAAGTATGAACGATTTTTTTCTTGTTATTTTTAAAAATGAGGCGCTTGAAAATAGTCTTCTGTTTTACCTATCTCGTTTTAACTATAACACTTTTGGATTCAACGACTCCATTTTCGACATTTTTGAACATATCGATTTAAAAATTGGTACAGAAGTTACAAATACAATTGTTTTTTTGCTATACTTATTTTAAAAACTATATTTTCAAAAATGACTAATCTGTAGCTGATCAACTCAAGCGTTTTGATGAAAAATCTAAAATTGTCTAAAATTATACTTTTTTAATTTACTTGTGCTTTTAAAAGTAAATAATGAAAAAGGTTTATACTCCTTGAACTTGTTTGACAATATATATTTAATTCGGAAAAAAACTTTCAGGTTGATATTTTGAAAATTCTCTAAACTGGAGCCGATTAAAATTAGTTCGTGGGTCCGGTACTCTTAAAATCGAGAAACCCATTGATGAGTCAAGTGGCTCTAGATCGGTCATTTTCAAGATAACAAGCTGAGACTCAGCATAAATGTTTAAAATATATATTTTAACTCCTATGTCAAGTTTCAATTCGATATATTAAAATTCGGCCAATTTAGAATGACCCAACGCTTCATATATGAATAAGATGTCCCCTTTTAGTGATTTCCCCTGCTGCAAAATACATACCTGCATTATCGAATTTTTTCCAGACAAACCATTGCTCGGAGGAAATAAATACATATGTCCTTGTTTATTAAAAAATACCTCCCCTTCACGGTGGGATTTTTTATTTTTCTCTATCTTCATCATAGCTCGAAATATTAAGGATAATCGAAAAAAAATGATAATCGATTTTTTTTTCGACTTTGGGAAATCGATAGACTGGTAAACTTTTTTTTATGTTAATGTACATACTTTAAGGTACTTATAAAAAAAAAATCAGCCATATTGCTAATTACTGGTACTTTTAACCTATACCGACTGGGCTATATAAGAAAAATTTAAGTACAACCAATAGAACATAATATAGATATGTGTGACATAAATAATTGTTCAGTAAAACAATGTTAATTAAAGTAAAAGTATTAGTATTTATTTGTAAAGAGATTGTAAAACGTAAATAGCATAACGACCTAGCATGCAGCCATTAACACACTAGAGTAGGCCTGCTTGATACTAAGGTCGTGGTTTAATACATAATTTTATTTTACTAATATAATGGTAATTTTAACTAATATGGCATAAATTTAAAAGAAATATTAATGTGCTAAATAAATACTCATGTTACACGCGAATATGCGATATTCACACAAGAAACATAATAATACATCGAACCTAACGAAATGAACTACAACCGACCAATCGGAGATCAGATGTGCAACAAAGAAAATAAGATTAGCAATATCAAGACCCCCCCCTAGGAGGCAATTGAAAAGTGACCGAACTACCGCCTAGTTTGAAAGCATTCTACAGCCAGCAGTCCAGAGATGAAGATGTGTTTTTGCAATTCCGATATTTATTCAGTTTAAAGTAAAAGTGTTACATGAAACAAAACCGTCTAAAATTGAACAGAACTTGGTATAGTCTAATACTTTATAAAGAACAATAGTTAAAACCAACTAAATTAGACTAATTGATCAAACTAATGAACTTTGAACATTTTATCTTGAGTACAAATCTTGATGCCATTTTCTAAATTCAATATTCAACATAGCTTAAAATTCAAATGCGTATTATAAAAAGATTATCCAAACTTGGCCGATAACCTTCCCGAGATTTTATAAAAGATTTATTGTCATATGACTTTAGATAATAAATCAACAAATATTAATTGAGCAAAGCTGATGGGCAATCTTAAGAAATTTGTAAATGAACAATCTGAACAACAACCTTGTGAACCTAATAATATTATCAATATTTTCATTTAAAGAGTAAATGTATAAGATATAATTTTGATTACAATTAAATAAAAAATAAAAAAATAAAATGTATAACTTATTCTGTTTCTTATTTATAGTTTTTGATTCAAAGTACAGCTATCATTTAATTTCAACGTAATATAAGATAAATAGGCTAATCCTATTAGATCATTCAAAGAATAATTTGTTGTGTAATTATATACTTATAAAAGCTACTTTCCGATATCTTTATTCGGTGTACAATTTTTTGTTCATGGCTTCAGTAAAAATTGAATAACTTTAAAAATATTTAACCGATTTTAATCAAATTTAAACCACATATAGAAAACATATCTATTATAATAATATAAATAAATCAGCTTGTTACAATAAATTTTAATACCTTTACTGATTAGGCCTATAAAAACTACTGTTTCAAATTCGACAAATCTCGTGCCAACGCATGTGCAGATACCACTCTCTAGTGTGATACTACTCCCAGGCCACGGGTGTGGCAAAATTCATGAATAAAATGGAAAATAAAGAAATAGGTCTCAACGTGCTGGCGACCGTAGACAAGAAACTTCCTGGTTCCACCGCAACTCAAGTTGCATCGGAGGCTAATGTGCCTCTGATTTCTACCCCAATGGTGACTGTGACAAGTGACTCAGCACATGGGGAAGTACCTTTTGGTATTTGCGATGTATCGGATGTGGAGGGCAGTAGTGGGAGTGGTGAAGTCCCCAGTCCGATGCAGACAGACAACCCACAGGGCCATAAAGGTCCTGTAAAGCTTTGTGGCGCTGATAAAAAGCGCCTTCGTAAACTCTGCCAGGAGGGCTATGGTGCTGAAGAGGCCGTGGCATACTCCTGGATAGGAAGAGGGAGCGGTCGGATGGTTCTACACCACCCAATCAATCCCATAAAAAGATGAAAGAAGGGGAAAGCACCCTTGCTCAGGAGTGTAATGCTCCGAGACCCATAGACTATAGTCAAGCCATCTCTGGTGTTCGTGTGGGTATCCTTCTCTCGGACTTTCCGGGGTCTCTCCTGACCGGGGAGCAAATGCGTTCCGTGCAGGGGGGGATTCTGGATTTGGTCCTGAGGATGCGGAAATCTGCCATCACCCCCAAATTCAATGGTTTTGTAGCTAAGGCTGGCTATTGTATCCTTAGCTGTTCCAATGAAGGAACTGCAAACTGGGTTGTGTCCCTAGGGAACACTTTTAAACCCTGGAAAGGAGCTAATCTGCGGATTGTTGGGGAGAAAGATATCCCTAAAGCCCAGATTGCTGTGGCATACCTCCCACATTGCCCAGGAGACTCGAATGAGAGGATTCTGGGCTTTGTGCAGGCTCAAAATGATGGCCTTAACGTAGATAGCCGGAGGGTGGTCAGGAAGGCTGTTAAAGGGCCTACTACTGAACTAACCCTCAGCATAGACCATATGTCGGCGAAAACAATTAAATCACTTGGTTTTCGCCTCAGCTTCAAATTTGGAAACATCCCAATCAGGCTCAAGAAGCAAGAAGCAAGAGGTCCAGGAGGCTAGTGTCTCGGATGTAAGGGGGGCTACTGTGCCCCCTGGATCGTCTGAGGCTAGTGCCCAAGTGGCTCCTGTGTCTCCGGGGTCTGGTCCATCTAACCTGGAGCCTGGGCTTATTGGGCCCTCCACCTCCTTGAGGCCATCTGGGTCTCGGAAGGGTGCTCGGGGGGGCATGGAACGGGTACCGGGAACAACTTGGCCTGATATTTTTAGGAAGTCCAATCCTGAGGGCCCCTCTGTTTCTCAGCGTGGTCGTGCTGCGCGGGAGGCAGGGGGAGCTATAATAGGAGGGGACGACGTCCAGAGAGAGGTAGAGGATCTGGCAGAAAGGCTTTGTCGGAAAGCCAGCTCCCAAAGACCTCAGGGTCTGATGGGAGGAGGGATCAGCAATGACCCACAACCTGAGGATATTGCAGATAAATCTCCAGCATGCCAAGGCCTCATCTGCTGTGCTGGGCAGGAGATTTGTCTGTGAATCCTTAGACATGGCTCTTATACAGAAGCCATGGTATAGTGGAGGCCTTATTAGGGAACTCTCAACTCCTAATGGTAAGTTGATTTATGATAATGATCATGGTAGACCTAGAGCTTGCATTCTTGTTCGTAAAAATGTCAATGCTATCCCTATTTCTGATTTTGTTTCTAGGGATCTCACAGCAGTGCTGGTAGAAGTACCGATTCCTGGGGGTAGTTATGAGGCTATTGTGGCCTCAGCCTATTTCCCAGGTGGTAATGATGTCATTCCTCCTCCTGAAGTCAGAAGGCTGGTGGAATATAGTAAAGAGAGGCGACTTCAGCTAATAGTTGCCTGTGATGCCAATAGCCATCACCATGTATGGGCAAGCAAGAGAACGGATAAAAGAGGTGAGGAACTGCTTGCTTATTTATTTAGCTGTAACCTAGCTATTAATAATGTTTCTAATTAGTTTACCTATGTGAGTGGGAATAGACAGGAGGCAATTGACCTCCCTTTGTCAACCACACATATTAGTAATAAGATTATGAATTGGCACGTTAGTAATGAGCCATCGTTATCCGATCATAAACACATAAGATTTGACCTTGTTTATGAGAAGAAACCCGTGGCAGCGATTAAACTCCCACAAAAAACTAACTGGGGAGAGTATAGAGAGATTCTTTAGGCTGAATTGGAAGAAGACGTTGGTCCAATCGTGTTTTTAACGAATCTTGATTATGCTTCTGATAGAATTAAATCTTCAATTTTGATAGCTTTTGAAATAAGCTGTCCTGTGTCATTCCCCAAGGCTAAAAGAGAGGTGCCATGGTGGAATAGTGCGCTTAGTAAACTGAGGAGGGAGGCTAGGTGCCTCTTTAATCGCGCTAAGCGTACTAAGGAGTGGGGAGCTTATAGAATGGCCCTTACCTCCTACAATAAAGAGTTAAGAAGATCTAAGAGGAGATCTTGGAAACAATTCTGTGACAGAGTCACGGAGATGCCTGTGACTGCTAGATTGCAAAAGGTACTCAAACAGGAGTACACTAGGCCTATGGGCCTTTTAAAGAAGGATAATGGGGAATACACCAGGGATCGTAAAGGGTCCTTGGCGCTTCTCCTGGATACCCATTTTCCTGGCAGTTATGCTGATACATGTTGTACCGCAGTGCCTTTTGATCCTGGCTCCTCGTGGTTAAGGCGGGGATCAGGCTCAGGCAGCACTGCCTCTCTAACAATATTCTCGCCTAATAAGGTCAAGTGGGCTATCAACTCGTTGAAGCCGTTTAAATGCCCAGGCAGGGATGGTATTTTCCCTGCCTTTTTGCAACAAGGCCTTGATATACTCCTGCCAAATCTGGTAGAGGTTTTCAGGGCTAGCTACGAGTTAGGTTATATTCCTGTTTCCTGGAGGGATGTAGAAGTAGTCTTCATCCCGAAGGGTGGCCAAAGGGCTATGGACTTGCCAAGATCCTTTAGACCAATTAGCCTATCTTCGTTTCTCTTAAAAACGTTCGAGAAGGTGCTGGATCAGCACATTAGGAGTACTCACTTGAGTGTTAAACCTCTGCATAGTAGCCAACATGCATACCAAGTTGGTAGATCAACCATTACTGCACTGCATGAGCTTGTGGGTAAGGTTGAACATGCCCTTAGGGGTGGTGAGGTTGCCTTATGTGCATTTATGGACATTTCAGGGGCATTTGACAATACCTCGTTCTCGTCCATTAAAAGGGCTGCCATCTCTAAAGGGGTGGAACCCAGAGCAGCTAACTCCATCTGCTCCATGCTTGCTCAAAGAAGAATCTTTGTAAAAAACGAAGATGACTCTTTGGTAACAAGGTCTGTTAGAGGCTGTCCGCAGGGAGGTGTTATTTCTCCTCTCTTGTGGTCTTTAGTAGTTGATGAACTGTTGGTCAAATTGGCTGTCAAGGGCTTTGAGGCTATTGGCTATGCTGATGATCTTGTGATAGTAATCCGTGGTAAACATGACGATACTATATCAGAGCTTATGCAAAAGGCTCTGGATCTGGTCTGGAACTGGTGTCAGGGGCAGGGCCTAAGTATCAACCCGGCCAAAACTGTACTTGTTCCCTTCACCAGAAGAAAGAAACTGATGATAGAACTCCCCTCTATCAATGGGGTCCGACTGGAGCTTTCGGGGGAGGCTAAGTATCTTGGATTAATTGTTGATCGAGGGCTTCTCTGGAATGCTCAGTTGGAAGCAGTTCTAAAAAAAGCTACCAGGGCTATTTGGGCTAGTAATCAGCTCTATGGTAAAACATGGGGCATTTCCCCCAAAATGGCTGCATGGTCATACACTGCCATTATTAGGCCAATTATCACATATGCGGCCTTGGTATGGTGGCAGAAGGTCAAACAGACTAGTGCCAAAAACAGGCTGCAAAAACTACAAAGGCTAGCATGCCTAGGGATTTGTGGAGCCATGCGCTCTTGTCCCACATCAGCTATGGAGGTACTTCTCGATCTGCCTCCTTTGCACATTTATGTGCTGGGGGTTGCGTTGCGATCTGCTCTGGCGATGATGGGGACCCATAATTATAAACCAGGAGATCTGGTAGGTCACCTGACCATATTGCAAGAGCTTCATGGACTCAAGGTGGACCTTATGGTGTCTGATGTAATGAGAAGGACACTTAATTTCGACCACTCTTTCACAGTGAAGATAGATGGTCTCCAGGAGGCAGGTAGTGCTGGTCATGGACACATACAAGAATGGTATACGGATGGCTCCAAAATGGCCAGCAGAGTTGGTGCAGGAGTCTATGGTCCTAGGTGCAGTATATCTAGGGCTATGGGAGCCCTACCATCAATCTTTCAAGCGGAGGTCGTTGCGATAGATCTCTACGCCCGTGGAATCCTAAAAAGAGGGATTAAGGGAGCTAGAATTGACATCCTTTCTGATAGCCAAGCAGCCTTAAAGGCACTTGAATCATTCGCCTTTGAATCAAGGCTAGTTTGGGACTGTTTTAAAGCAGTGATTGACATGGCTAGACTCAATGAAGTCGCTCTTAAATGGGTGCCTGGTCATGTAGGTATTAAGGGCAATGAGGCAGCAGATAGACTTGCTAGAATAGGAGCTAAAAAGCCCTTCATTGGTCCAGAACCTTTCTGTGGGAGGCCTAAAAGCCATCTGAGAAATGTTGTTGAAGTCTGGACGGAGAAGACCTGGTCTACACACTGGAACAATGCTCCTGGGCTTAGGCAGGCAAAAATTTTTATTTGTCTCTCTAAGTCAAAAGCACAGAAGCTTTTATTATTGGGTAGGAATAACCTTAGACGGATTGTGGTAATTCTCACTGGCCATTGCCAGGCCAAATACCACCTCAAAAAAATGGGGCTGGTCTCGGAAGACTCTTGTCGATTCTGCTCCCTTGGAACTGAATCGGCTCAACACCTGCTGTGCGAGTGCGAGGCTCTCGCACGGAGAAGATTTACGGCTCTTGGAAATGCTTTTGTTAGCCCGGAAGAGGTCCGTGGTGTTGATCCCGGGACCCTTATTGGTTTCGTAAGAGACATGAAAGGGATCTGGGATGATCACTAGAAGGGGATGTATACCACAATAGATCTTATGGGTTGCAGTGGTGAGGAGGCTTATCACTCCTCTATCCCAAAAAAAACCACTCTCTAGACTACATTTCGTCTTTTGTTTTATTTCGTCAGTGAGTGGTTACAGTTCTGGGTTGATTTGTGTTCCACTCAATTGTGAATAGTAATACGTAAAAATAAAAATAGCCTAAAATGCCTGTCATGGATAATGACTGTGAAAATGTAACCTTTGTTCTGGCTGTGGAAGAGTTTCCTGTGATATACAATTATAATTTAAAGGAGTATAGTAACAGAAACGATCAGGACAAGGCATGGAGGGCACTCGCAGAAAAATTTAATGCAACAGGTAAGTGTTATTAAAAAATGTCCAGAAATATTATTAACCCTGGACGGGACACGCACTGGTCTTTTAGACCGTGTTTTTACTAAATTGTAGATATATTTCTGCATAAGCTGTGTAGAGCTTCCTCCCCCCACATACCTGTTAATAGACTCGTCCGCTACACGCTTCTATATCCGAACTCACCCCTCCTCGTTTCAGTTTAGTCTTAGATGTACATTGTTCCGGACCGGGTCTAAACCTTCTGGTGCGCCCTTTGACGTGACATAAAAACCGGTCCTTTGAACCGTGCGCGCCATCTCTCAGTGTAGATTTTTACAGATTTATAATTTTTTGTTTTTTTGTTTTAGTGCTTTTTTAGTATATGACAGTTTCCATACTTGTAATATATAGACTAGTGAATTAAACTTGTATTTATAATGGCTATAAGAAGAGAAGAAGATATTTTAAAATTATTGGAGAGTGTTGAGAAGGAAGATGCCAGAGAAGAGGAGAGAAAAGTAAACTCGGGTGTCGTTAAACGCAACCTCTTTGTTGATGAACCTGCGCCTGACCCAATTGATGAATTAGCTTCAGATGATGACCAGGAAGATGAAATTGAAGTACAAGAAGAAATTTCAAGTTCAGAAGAATCTGCCGGAGAGGAGGAAGAAGTAGTCCGTGGACCCCAGTATATTGGTAAAGAAAAAATAACAACGTGGGACGTACATTGTCCCCAAAAAAATAGACATACTAGAACACCAGCTTGTAATCTTGTTCGTCATCTACCTGGAGTGAGACCACAAAATAAACCAAATTCACCATTGGAAGCTTGCAAAATGCTAATTAGTGATGACATTTTAGATGATGTGGTTCGGTTTACAAACCAACGGATCGAAAAAGTGCGACCTAGAATTGCACGAAAACGATGCCCAAGACACAACTCGAAGTGAGATGGAATCATTTATTGGTCTCCTTTTTATGGCTGGTATTCTTAGAGCCTCTCACTTGAACCTCGAAGATTTATGGGCGACTGATCGCCTTGGAGTGAATTATTTTAGAAATAACATGAACTTGAAGAGATTTAAACTTTTAATCAGGAACATAAGGTTTGATGACTCCACAACAAGAAGAGAACGACAACTGCAAGACAAACTAGCTCCAATCCGAGAGGTTTTTGATCAAGTAGTAGAAAAATGCAAGACCAGCTTTGTTGTGAGTGAATACGTTACAGTGGATGAGATGCTTGAGGCCTTTAGAGGGCGATGCTCCTTCAGGCAGTATATTAGAAACAAGCCAGCTAAATATGGATTAAAAGTATACTCTTTGGCTTGTGCCAAAACCTTTTACACCCTCAACATGGAAGTTTATGCTGGGGTACAGCCCGAAGGACCCTACAAAGTTTCGAACTCTGGACTTGCAGTTGTACAAAGAATGGTTCAACCAATTAGTGGGACTGGTAGATCCGTAACAACAGACAATTGGTTTACTTCCGTTCCTCTTGCGGAGACTCTACTGACTAACCACAACCTAACACTAGTGGGAACTATAAAAAAAAAAAAAAAAAGATAAATTCCTCCAGTCATGGTCGCCAAAGGTTTACCTGTAAATTCGAGTGTCTTTGCTTTCCGAAAAAATCTCACATTAGTGGCTTATACACTCAAGAAAAACAAAGTAGTGACATTATTATCAAGCATGCATGACAGTGACGAAATAGACCCCGAATCTGGAAATGCTTCAAAACCATACATTATGACCTTCTACAACTCAACCAAGTGCGGTGTGGATGTAGTTTACCAATATAAAGAACGATACTCTGTTTCTCGCACGAGCAATCGTTAGCCACTTACGTTGTTTTGCACAATCTTGAACATTACTGGTCTTAACTCTTTTATAATATACAAACATGCGAAAGGAGACTTCAAGATGCAAAGGCGTGCATATTTGAAAGAATTGAGTAGAGCTCTGTGCTTGCCCCATTTACAAGATCACAGTTCTATTTCGACACTTCCAAGAGGACTGAAACGTAACATTCGCCAAATGCTTGGACTACCAGAAGATGACCCGGTTCAACCTTCTCAATGTAATGAGACACCTGGAAGATTCGCTTATTGCGACTGGCGGAGAAACAGAAAATCCAAAACACAATGTTCTTCTTGTAACAAATACATCTGTAAAGAACATTCAGTCGTTACATGTGTGAAGTGCGCAACAACTAGTGCACAATCAAGTGATGTGTGAAACCAATCAAGGTAACATTATATTGTCATTCATTTGACATTCGTTTTTGTCATTATTTGTTTGTATTTTTAATAATTTTTGGACGCTAAAAAAATAGTTTGAATTTAATTAAGAAACTTGTTAAGTATTTTTACACATGAGTTTAATTTATTATTTTTCTAAAAATAATAAAAAATACTATAATATTGTTTACATTATATTTTTATTTACTTAATAATTTTTGGACGCTAAAAAAATAGTTTGAATTTAAGTAAGAAACGTGTTAAGTATTTTTACACATGAGTTTAATTTATTATTTTTCTAAAAACATTAATAAATACTATAATATTGTTTACATTATATTTTTTGTAATTACATGTTAACCCTTTCAGACCTGATGTGCCCAATTGTACACATAAGTAAAATATGTTTGTATTCTCTTTGGAAGTTGATTCTATGGTCTATGAACCAATCATATGTATGCTTTACAGTGTTGCCAACTGTCTATACATGCTTTGGAACAGCTGGAGCAATGAAATGCCATATTTAATACCAGCTGAAGAAAGTGTGTTAAGTGTTTGTTGCCTACAGTGTTGCCAGACGTAGGGATTTATCCCTACGTGTAGGTATTTTTAACAGAAAAAATGAAGTAGGGATTTTTAAAGAAAATGTAAGCAAAACGTAGGTACTTTTAGAAATAAAGTAAGCAAATTATTATTATTATACATGGCATTAAATCTTTTGAAATCATTTATTTTAAAAGAATACTGCATAGATATAAAACATATTTGATGTACTGTATAACGATACAGTAGCCTATGAATCGCTCTTCTAGAACCACATTCTGTCATCTGTGGAATGGCGCGAAATGATCCATTTCTAGGAAAATATTGCCGCCTTTTTCTCCCTCTTTCACACAGTCACATTTAATAATTTCTGCTTTGCTTTAGTCTTGACTTGAGTTACAAGTGTTAAGTTTCAGAAGTTGAGATTTTCGATTGGATAATTTATTCACAATAAATAGTTAACAGTAATTAATTAATATTTTATATTTTGAGATATTTTATAGTATTTGACGTTTAATTTAAAGAAAAAATTAGGCTAAACTAAATAGTATCAGTGTGGTGATAGTGGTTTTGTTGTTAACTATTCATAGGTGTTGATTTTTAAGTTTGTTTTTATATTTTATTATACCAATTGTATGACGAAATAATATTAAATTAATCTTTGTTTAATATACTTGTGTGTGAGTGTGATATAATATGGAGGAGGACTCGGGACCTTCAACCTCTAAAAAAATATGTCATTCAGCAAATGAGAAGAAGAGTTGGAGGAAGCAAGCTTTTTCTGAACACTGGCTTCTTGAAAAGGACTTTCAAGGTTGGTTAGCACCTCATGAAAGTGACAAATTTAAAGTTAAATGTTTGTGTTGCAATAAAGTGCTAAATTCAGGTAAGAGTGAGTTGCTGAAGCACAAAACAACTAGTATTCATATTAAGAATGAGGCTAAATTGAAAGGTGTGCCAAAATTAACAAATTTATTTCAAGTAATTAAAAAAGATAATAATGCATCAATCGCTGAAATCAGGCTTGCTCTTTCTGCCGCAGAACATAACTTTTCTTTTAATTCAATGGAACACTTCACAAAATTATCTCAAACCATTTTCTTAGATTCAAATATAGCCAAATCCATGAAGTTGCAAAGAACAAAATTAACACACATTGTTAAAAACGTTTTAAGTAAATATGTTCAAAGTAATACCATTCAAGAGTTAAAAAATAATGATTTTTCCATCCTAGTAGATGAAAGTAAATTTTTAAAACCTGAAGCTATCTCCTATGAAAAGTTATTTACTTGCGATGTAAACCTTCCCAATAATTTCCTTCCTTTAGAAACAATAAAAATCGGCAGTGCAACAGAAGCAACTTTAAGTGAGATTTCTACGAGCAAAGATTATTTAAACTCCGACATTGAAAAATTTAGACTGCGATGTTTGAAATTTTATCAAGTAGCCTTTTCATAATCAATAAAAAGACTAACAAAAGAAACACAGGATATTTTTCATGAAATTGGATTATTTGAACCTTCTATTGCCCTTGGCTGCAATTCTGTTAACCAACGCAAAATTAAAGAGAACTTAATAGAAAAATTTAGAAATATAATTAGCCCAGTAGAATCAAGAGACGAGTGGGAAAAATTAACAAATTATTTTACAAACTCTGAAAAAAACGAGGTGCTTAAAATTTCTTCAGTTCAATTTTGGAATAAATTATCCCATATAAAAAACTATAGTGATATTTTTCAATTTCCCAACATCAGCAAAATAGCTAAAGTTGTACTGTCACTTCCTCACTCCAACGCTGCAGTAGAAAGGATTTTTTCAATGGTAACTGACATAAAATCCAAAAAAAGGAATAAACTTGGAACAAGCACTTTAACAGCTTTGATTAGAGTGAAAATTGATATGAAAAAACAAAAAAGAATTGCTATGACTATCCCATACCAAAATGTTTGAATATCTGAACTCTAAAAACTTGTATCAGTCTGATAGTGTTACTGAAGGAGGGCCTAGTTCTGATGATCTAGGACTTATAGACTCTAGTGATGAAGATCAGTAGACTATTTTAATTTCAAGCAAGTTGTACATAATTGTAAATAGATGTAAATAATTAATAATCACGAAATTTTTGAAGGAGCAAATGTTTCTGGCATTATTTGTTTATCAAACTGAGTGAGTATAGAAATAATAAACAGTTTAAACCTAATTAAATTATGTTTTAAATTTATCATTCATTTAAATTATTTTACTTATACGAAGGTTACATTTTTATGAAATTTATTATATTTATTTGTTCAAAAATTATGAGTTAGATGTCCATATGCCTATTTAGTTTTTATTAATATATCTTACACTTATTTAATTAAATAAAACTTGCATAATTATTTAGTAACATTGTCATTTAATATTTTTAATTAAGGAAGGAAAATGGTGAAATTTTCTGTGGTAATAGAGTAGGGAAAACGTAGGGATATTTTGGTTTTTGTGTAGGTATTTTAAAATTTGTTATCTGGCAACACTGGACTTGCCTAGTGACTGACATCCAATTTATTTACATTGTTTTGAATAATAAAAGTTAGTTTTTAGTACTAACAAAAATATTATTGTGTGGAACTAATTTAAAAGAGTGTTTATTAGTTATTAATTGTCAGTTTAGTGTTGTATATATTAACAGATGATGTGAAATATTGAAAGTCACAATTGTACCCATCAGGACT
This sequence comes from Philaenus spumarius, assembly GCA_018207615.1. Lineage (NCBI taxonomy): Eukaryota > Metazoa > Arthropoda > Insecta > Hemiptera > Aphrophoridae > Philaenus > Philaenus spumarius. The sequence goes on from JAGFPH010006863.1 coordinate 27,583, forward strand.
AGGACACACCGGTAAACATAACCTCAAAATTTAATATTTCAACAAGTTTTTTAAAATTTATTAATCTCAACTCTTATTTGTCATTGTATGTAGTTAATTTTGTTACAATAATTAAATATATAATGGGAGATTTTGGGAAACATGTTGTTGACATGCATTCAATTGTGCAAAATGATGATGAGGTAAATAAATTACTGGAAAGGCTTGAAAATTCAGATCTAAGCGATCTTAGTGATAGTGATGATGATTATAATATACCTTCTGATTCTGTTATTAATCCTCTACGAGTGGGTGCTGATAAGATTGGGCCTAATGATATTATAGAAAATGATGTTGATTGTGATGAACAGTCAGTTCCTAACATAGAATTAGTGTCTGAAGAAGAACAAATGCCTAACATAATACTTCAGGATTTAGACTGTAACTATTATTTAGCATTATCACATAAACTTACTAATAAGAAAGAAGTAAGATGGGACAATAAAACATTATCCATTCCATTACCTAAATATGAAAACAATTCACAACAACCTGAAGAATATTCTGATGAAATAATGTCTCCTCTCTGTTATTTTAAGAAATATATTCCCAATTATATATTAGATTTGATTACTGAAATGACTAACTTATATGCCTTACAAAGTAACAAGACAAACTTCAAACCATGCGCCGTTAAAGAAATAGAATCATTGATAGGCCTACATATAATTGCCGCAACTTTGAAGTTCCCTCGTGTAAGAATGTATTGGGAAAATACTTGGAAAATGTATTTGTTTACAGAAACAATGGCCCGAGACAGGTTTTTTGAGCTTCGTACTCATTTACATTTAGTTAATAATATGGAATTACCAGGAGACAATACTGACAGGTTTGTGAAGGTTCGCCCAATTTTTAACCCTTAATTACTACGGACCGTCTCTCAGACCGCACGGGTAATTTAAACAGGAATTTCTCCCTCGCCTTGCAACACTTGAGCCCGCGCTTCACAGTACCTTCCTGACCTTGGGTGGTTAGTTGAGCAGTGGAATCACGTGAGTGAAATCGAAGTCGGTTTGTCAGTTATCGATCTATTGCGGTCTGAGAGACGTTCCGTAGTGTTTACGTTAGTTTGTTGGCGGTGCAATATACGTTCCGTAGTGGTTGTGTACCTTTTATCAGGACTTTGTAAATACTTGTAAATATTGTATAGTTTATGTTTTTGTAATAATAAAATATGGATAAAGACGAACATTGTTCAGAAATGTCATCTGAACCTTCTACTAGTTCCGGAGTGGTTAGAAGGAGCTCTCGTCCTCCTATTAGGCGTGTTTTGGACTCAAGAATAAACAATTTCGAGGACTGTTTGTATGATATGGATCATGAAACACTTGAGGATGAGCTTGATGAAGACATTGACGATAGTGACCGGGATCCTGATTACGTATAAGAAAGCGACCATGATTCAAAAAGTGAGCAGAGTACCAAAGAGTCCGAGATACAAGAAGTAGGCCTAAGCTGGTCTAATAAATCTGATTTATTGGCTACAAATAATTCTGTCGTTAGAGGTCTTAATAATAATTCATAATTCAAATAATTCATCCAGGTCTTTGAAAAGGCAGTTTCAAACAACAAATTTTCATAAAGGTAACCCTAGAAATAAAACAAAAATAAATAAATCTTGTAGAACTTATGCAATGAAACAAGTCCATCCCACACATGAGAAGACTAAGGTCGTTATACCGCTACTTTTTCCTGAAATAAATGAAAATTTTGATACTCAAGAGACAAGCCTAGTACCAAATATTATTTCTGAAACCAGTGGTATCAACACATCAGAAATTGCTGATTCTGTGGTAAATGAAGTGACACCAACAATTGATCCTGAGGGAAACAATTTGACACCGATTGCCAACCCTGAAACACCAGCATCAAATACTGTAAGAGATGGGATATTATATTACGGTAGAAGGACAAAGGACATGATTAAAAGGAAAATACCGCCTTTTCGCTGGAGAAAAAATGCAGGGAATCAAGCAGCACGAACCAGAGCCGATAATATCACTACACAATTACCGGGACTGAAGGCGCGAGCATCAAACCTCGGAAGCAATCCTGATATTCTAGAAATATGGCAGCTACTTATTTCTAATGACATTCTGGCCGAGATTGTGCCCTGGACAAATGTAAAGATAAATTATTTGAGGCAAAAGTACAACAAGAAGCACTATCCTTCTTTTGCTCATGATATTGATGAAATTGAACTGAAGGGCTTTATTGGACTTTTAGCCTACAGTGCTGCCTTCAACGCTGGCAATGAATCAGTCGATAACTTGTTTGCAACTGATGGAACAGGAAGGGAAATTTTTCGTGTTGTAATAAGTAAGGAAAGATTTCTTTTTATCCTACAAGCTCTCAGGTTCGACAACCCAGAAGACAGGGAAGAGAGAAAAAGGGAGACAAGGGAGGCGGCAGTAGCAAGTATATTTTATAAGTTTGTAGAAAACTGCCAGTCTTGTTATACTGTAGGCGAAGCAGTATGTATTGATGAAATGTTGGTACCTTTCCGAGGTAGATCAGCTTTTAAAATGTACATGCCCAAAAAACCGGCCAAATATGGCCTGAAAATTCAATGTTTGGCCGATGCGAAGACGCACTACTTCTTCAACGGATATATATATACAGGAAAAAACAGTGACAGTAAAGGCCTTACTGACCAACAAGTAAAAAGCCTCCTCAAACCCACTCAGGTAGTGCTCCGCCTGATAAAACCTATTGAAAATAGTAAAAGGAACTTAACTACAGACAATTGGTACAGTTCTATCGAGCTTGTTAACGAACTTCATAAAAGAGGAATAACCTTCGTAGGAACTTTAAAAAAAAAACAAAAATGAGATCCCAGAGTGCTTTCTCCCATCAAATAAGAAGGAAGAAAGGAGCTGCATGTATGGTTTCACTGAGAATATCACTTTGCTCTCTTACGTGCCCAAAAAATCAAAAGCAGTCATTTTGGTTTCATCGATGCACCATGGTCCTGCTACTGATGATGTTAGTGGTAAACCAGAGATAATCGCTGAATATAATCAATCAATCAATCTTTTATTCATCCTTTTTTTCGACAAATATTACATTTGTATAAGGCAGGTCCCATAATTTACAAGTAGGCATGCAATATAATAATAATGCTTGGTACACCAGCAACCCTACAAATTTTATAAAAATTATAATTTTGATAGCAGAATGTACCGGTACACATAAACACAACAATTTTTTTTTTTTTACATTAAAATATAAAAATACAACTATACACAATTTAACAAAATATAAAATATGATCAAGACTACAAGCAACATTACAAAGCCCCGAACAATAGTCAATCTCTAAATTAAAATAACACACATAAATATAAAATATAGAAACATGGAGGCTCCACACACCCCTGTCAGTGCCCCACAAACTCCTCCACAGAGTAACAGGATCCAGACAACAGCAGTCGTCTCAGTCTGCCTTTAAAACATGAATAATCA